>OMLC01043736.1:0-12420 GCA_900302585.1 Regalecus glesne
AACATCAATATATAACAATCATATAACATATGATTGAATTTCATAAGCTTTATCTATCCACCATGTATTTTGCAGAATGTGCAAGGTTGTTCTCACTGCCTTATGTGCTGTTGCCACTGCTGGCAAAAGATGGCTGATGCAGGATTGCTAAGATTTTCCCTACGTGCCCTATGCATAGTTTCCAACAAGGATGTGATGTTTCAGAGTTCCCATTGAACCAGCCCTGATGTTTTATGGCTCTGTAGTGGATAGTCAACTGCACCTTTATGTAGCAATGAGGTTAGGGAGGTACATTTTTGATCCATGGAACTGTCAGAACTCAGAATGTCCTCAAACTCTTGTGCCACCATGCATACAGCACTTAAGAACTCATTCTGTGCCGGGAATGACCTGTTTAGCACAATTATTATAGTTTTTATTGGTTTCTTGAGACGCTATGGGGGTACTTTGATGTGGAGTTTGGTAATGATCAGGCCATGATCCTTCCAGCATTCTGCACCTCTTATGACTCACGTCAGCAAGACTTCACTGGGGTCAATATGCCTATGATATAATCAATCAGGTGCCAGGGTTTTGGTCATGGACGGATCCAGGAAGTTTTGAATTTGGTCTTCTACTGAAACCGTGTGTTCATAATGGTGAAGGCATGTTATGCTCAGAAAGTTAGAAGCTTGAAACTATTTATATTACCCTGACCAACCCCGTGCCAACCCAATACTCCACTTCATATGCCATTGTTTCCTACCCTAGCACGAAAATCTCCCAGAAGAAGGATCTGGTCCTTTTTTGGGGATGCATTGAAGAGCCTCATCTAGTTGATGGTAGACGTTGTCCTTCACACCATGCATATGCATTTAACAGAGTGGCATAGCCTGCCTTTGCTAAGGGGACACAGAGGGTCATTAGCCTCTCACTTAGTCCAGCGGGTGTTTCATGGAGTCGGGATACATGTTCTTAATTCCCAGTTCAACATCATACTGATGTTGTCCACCAGGGGGATGGCCTCACCAGACAAAGAGGTACCTCCTCCTGTCAGTGGGCCTTCATAAAGTAGCCTGGTTTTGTTGATAGTAGTAATATTAGAATGGTAAATCTGTGTTGTAGCATCTCAGTTTCTCAGTTGGTTTGTTTCCATCATTATCAAGGAGAGTCCTAACATTCCTGGTGGGCGCAGTAACCTGCCCAGGCGATTGCTTGATTGTAGAATTTTTCTGCCTTCTTTTCTAGGCCCCTACCGAATTGGGGGGAGCAGAGGGGTTCTTAAATATGGTTGCTCAATCACATGAGGGTCTAGCGAAGGTAGCTGTCAACCCCACAACCCCAGCTGCTAGTGATCATGGTGCTGATGTGGAGGCCTCTGACTAGGAGCTATCAGCCCATTCTACCCTGCTTCCGTTGCCAACCACCCCAACTCCACCGAACCTCACCCAGATGTGAGGCCAGATATTGTACACCATGGTCAGAGGTGGAGACCTACTCAAGGGGGGTTTTAGAGTTCTGGGGGGGGTGCAAAGTCCTCTGTAGCACCCGTTTCACCACAAGCTGGTCCTAGTGGCAAAGCTTATACCCATGGTGACCAGTAGCCCATCATAACTACAGGAGGCTATGGTAATCTCCAGACTATCAAAGAACTGCCCAACATCTGCCCTTAATAAGTTGCTTTTCTCTCAGTGTGTGCTCCCCTACCCTTTGTTGTCTCAACAGCCTTCCCACAAGACACCAGGGCAATGGTTGGTCATGAACAGCCTCCGGGGACCACTGCAGCTCTGAGATCCCCTACCAAGTTAGCCTGAGGCCACAAGGCTCCCAGTTACTGTGTGTGACAGAGGTCTTGGTTAAGGAGAGACTATGTACTGGTCAGGGAAGATTTATGTACTGGGATAGTTACTTGTTCACCAAAGGAGATACCCAGCAGCTGCAAGCAAGAGGGCAGGAAGCATGGAAAGCAGGAAGCAAGCATGTAGCTTCCCTCTGACTACTGCATTACTGCACTCGACACATCACATCACCCTGTGTCCAAAATACACACACACACACACACACACACACACACACACACACACACACACAAATGTACACACAAGACATGTTGAAGATAAACAATTTTTAAGCAAGCATTCATGAAGAAATGGACATAAATAGATGCAATGTAGAAATATATTATTGTTAGTTATGATTTACTCTGACATGGGACTGGGTGCAAAGGGAGACACAAGTCATTTTGACACCCCACCACTGCCCCATTACCCCTAACCATGAGTTAAAAACTCAGGTCAAGTAGATTTTAATTGTGTAGCCTATTATCATGAATTGAATATTAACCTCTGGGCTTTACATTAATACAACCTCTGGTCCTTAGACACTCCTATTGCATAAGGAACAACTCCCTTACAAAAAACCTCAATTAACAGGGGGAAAAATAGGAAGAAACCATTGGGAGAGCAACAGAGATGGGATCGGTCTTCCAATTCACACTTTAAAATAAGATTTAGATAATCGTTAATAAAAGATTTATTTTATTGTTATTCCAAACAAGTAGGCTTTAAAGAGTTTGTCATTGAACTGGTGCTGGGGGGGCACTTACCGATATGGCTTCCACAGTATTTAGTAGTAGTGTCACCTCAGGGATCTCTCACCATGATAGAGCTATTTATATCCACCTCATTGTCTTGTGCTCAAGAAATGTTTTTAAGAGCATTGAATGAACACATACCTCTAAGGCTTAATGTGCTAAGATCCCTCCGCTCTTTGTTTTTGTATTTCATGCTCACTTAGTTTTCACAAACCCCCATTCTTTGCTGCTTTAGCAATGGCAAAAAACATGTATATTTTATTTGGCTATCAGCAGAGCTGTGTGTGGTGATACACACAGAATGTCCCTTCCACATAACCTTCATGCAGGTCTTTCAGCCATGCATGACCACCACAACCGATACACACTGATGACTCTTAGCAAGGCCAGCACATGGCAGCACTAATGTGACTATCTCAGGATCAGCCGAGTTGGCATATTATAAAAGGGCATGACATTGGGTTGAACATTGGGGACATTGAAAATATTACCCATCATATTTTATTAGGGGGTGTGGGGCTGGGCAGCCTAGTCACCATTATAGAAGGGATTATCACCCTCTGCCCCTCCCCCTCCCCAAATTCTATGCTGTTGGCAGTGTGAACCGGGCCTGTAGGAGTCCTGTGACTAACTGATTGATGGCCCGGCCTGCAGCCGGACTCTCTGAATCCCTCTCCATACTAAAGTAAACAGTGTCCTGAAAAACCTATTCTTATTTTTAGTGTATGACTACATTTACATAACAGGCCTGTGTAATAATAGCTCCATCGATCACTGGTGTACCATGACCAAACACTCTGGGAAAGCGGAGATGAGAAAACATATAATTGTGCCAGAAAGGCCAGCTTCTTCAGATCCCAGGAAGCTGAATCAGTTCATCCGGACACATTTATAGGGGGAAACATTTGATTCTTCATCCAAGTGACTTGGTCATTCTCATCACACTCTTGATCATGTCATTATGGTCTTAATCATAGCCTCCTCAAAGCTCACAGCCTCTTTGACGAGGCTTTAACTTAAACTACTGAATCCATCTGTAACACATGCATAAAATAGGGAGAGGCCTTTGGAGTGTTCTTGAATGGAGAACCGTTACAGGAGTGGGGGCGGTCGGTTTGATTTTTTCCCTCGGTGTAGAGATTGTTTTTGCAGGAGAGAAATTCAGGCTGATGTCAATGAAAACCTTGCGTTTTGAGCATCAACTTTTTATTTAATGAGTTCAATAGAATAATTTTTCTGACCACTTTTGTCCCAACAGCTACAAGAGTTAGACAGTAGTACTAAATTACCACGTTTCTGTTCACTTTTTACCTTTTGTTAATAAACTTCGAGAGCCTTCATGAAAAGAGTTATGTTTCAGAGGTAATGCCAAAGCTGTTTTAACAAATGAAAGAAGAATGGTAAAGGGTCTTATTTCATTGTCTATGGACATACTAATTCGAAAAGTAGTAATTTTACTAAAATGCCATCAGAGTAATCATTTAAAAAAAGATTCAAATTTGACCACAGTGCTCATTTCTTTTTCAGTGTAATCACCTTGAAGAGAGACCCCATATCAGAGTGGTGAGGTGCCTCTCATCATTATCTGGCATATCTCCGAGGCTGTCATGGACGACAAGCTCTGCTCCTCCGGTTGCTAAGCAGAGGTGAAACAACCATGGAGACAATGCGGTGATGTTATTATTCAGTTAGTCACAAGTGCACACATCGCATGCAGGTACAGCCTCAGTCCACATCGGCCAATAGCTAGACAAGAGCCTTGCATTTTAAACAATCCTTCATGTTTATAGGGTTGTTGGAGGGCAGTGACATCGACACAGATGTGGGAATTAAAACGCGACCGTGCTGCTCCAAGATCATTGTCAGATCCACTTGCAGATCCTTTTTGCCTTTATCACCAGCCAGCATAAGAAGAAACAAGATCTAAAATGAAATAAATTCACGGGTCTTTGCTCTGACTTCCAGAACACTGGAAGACCTAGGCAACCCAGGACCCTCATCCCTCCAGCAGGAAGGAGAGGAGCATGGAGCAGAGACTCTCCTGTCACACTCAATCCCCCATCTTATACTGAAGTGGTAAAACTGCAATATTTACTTATGCTATACTGAATACTCTTAGTAAAAAATAGAATTAAACTAGCTGCTGCAAGACATGATAGTACATGACCCCATTAAGGAGAAAGACAAGACTTGGCCCCCACAAAATAACCACTCCATGTGCACTTTCACCAAGGCTATGGACTGTCATGTTCTGGAATGGAATCCAACTGACGAGTTGTTTGTCTCACTATATAAAAAAAACTGTTAAAGCTTTTGCAGATATTTTGGAAAAGAAGCAGGAGGCTCTGGGCATTTGCCAAATGATTCTTTGTCCCTAAAGAACTGAACTCATCGGAACTACACCAGTTCTGCGAGATCTCCCTGCTAGATGTGGAAGGGAAAATATTCTGGTCCATCATTTCTAAGATGCTTATCTCCTAGCTAATAAATACATTGATAAGACTTTCTAAAAGATAGAAGCCCCAGGACCCTCATGATACCTGGAGCATACATCAGTGATCAGCCAGGTCATCAAGGAAGTAAAGAGTAACAACATGCTCACAGTCATAAGGCTAGATCTTGCCAAAGCCCAGCGTGCCTAACCGGCTGACCCAGACTACATTGAAACACTACCAAGTACAATCAGAGGTAACCAAGCTCATGATGTCGCACATGGATTGGCTGAACATGAGGTTCTATGAGACTTTCGAGAAGGGCACCATGGCAGGATGCACATCAGTGGTCTTGTTTGTGGCTACCATGAACCTACTACTAAAGGCGTTAACCTACTACTAGAGGGCCAAAAGGGGATGACGGGACAAGACATCTGGCCTGCAGAGCGTTCATGGATGATGTAACTGTGATTACTCTATCAATCCAAGGAACACAGTGGATTTTAAGCTCGTTGGAGAAGATGGCTACTTGATCCCAAATGCAATTCAATTCAGGAAAAACTCGGAGCCTAAGTATCCCCAAGGGAAAGCGGACAAAACGCTCTCCCTCCTTGACTCTCAGCTTCCCGCTTCCCCACAAACTCCTCCCCTAACCCTGATTAGGCCCCCCTCTAAGGGAGGAAACCTTAATCAATACATCTTTCAACACATGAGCAACATGCTCCAAAAGGAAACAAACAAAATATAAACCAATGTACCCAGGGAATAACCAACATTCCCAAAGGGCTACATCGGGGGTGGTCATCATAACAAAAACACTTGATTTTTGCATGTACTATACTTATGAGCAAAACAAACAAAAAAGGCCAATGAATCAGCTGTGACAATGATTTCAATTGACAATAAATCCATTGATTCTGCTGTAAAAATGTTTTCCTAGTCTTTTAGAATACTTATGTGCAAATCATCATTGCTTTGCTCCTTAGGTAGCTTTTTAAAAAGGCTTTTGGGAGAGTTTATAAAACTTCATCTTTATCTGGCCAATAAATAAACCCAGAAACTGTGTGATCCTTGACAAAGCATAATTTAAAATATTTGACATTGTCCCTTTACTTATTGGGAAATGATAGACAAGATATTGCTCTGGAACATTTAGGCCTAACTTCATAAATGTCCTTGGGCACTAAAACAGAGGAAATCGGCAAATCAGCTTATAAGAAATTGAATATCCATCCATCCATTCATTGTCAACCGCTTATCCGGTGTCGGCTCACGGAATAAATTGAATAGTTACATAAAACAAGCCAGAGATGGTAAACCAGTAAAGAATTGTGCTTTATTATGTTTGTCGATGACATAGAAGCAAACCTGGATGATTTGACATCTCTCAACATATCCCTCTCTATTCTTAAACTTTTCAAGCATTCAGCATCCCTACTTTCTCCACTAAGCTTTCTAACTCTCCAAACATTCCTTTGTCAACATTTCTAAGCATTCCCTCTTTCATATCTGGCTTGGCTTCAAACCCTTATGGTGTATTTCATAACCAAGATGAAGGGTAGGTACTTCTTTTGGCTAAAACCTATCTGTTAATGCTACACCTTGAAATAAAATGGCTAAAATGAATTAAGTAAACTCAAAATAAAAAAAGTTAACCCTATTCCAAGACATTCTACGAAGGAATCCAGCAGCACTGAGATCCAATTACATCTATTGATGTGGCTTTGATTGGACTTTTCGATTTGGCTGATCATGTTTTGACCTAACCCTGTGATAGACTGGCGACCTATACAGGGTGTACCCCGCCTTTCACCCAATGAGAACGGAGATAGGCTCCAGTTCCCTGCAACCTGATTTCGGATAAGCGGTTGACGATGGATGGATGTATGGATGGATGTATGTCTTGACCTAATCCATTGGCCTAATTAAGGCCTTGCCTAGGTTAGGCTCAGTGAAGGGAATATCAAAGACTCTTATTTAGAATTCAAAATAGCCAAAGAATCTGGGATTGAAGAATAAAATTGTCAATTTACCATTAAAGAAGTGATTTATGCAATCCCCCACAATAGATTTTGAAGTGAAGAATTAATTTGTGATTAGACTCTGACACAGACACAGATTCTCACCTTGGGAGTACCACAGGGCTCTGTCCTCAATCCTCTCTTTTATTCCCTCTATACCTATGATTGTGTGATGACAAAGGCTTCAAAAAGTATTGTGAAGTTTTTGGACAACACAGCAGATGTGGGCTTGATCTCCCTCAGCGATGAGACGGCTTACAAGGAGGTTACCACCATGGAAGAGTGGTGCCTGGACAACTACCTCTCACTGAACGTCTCCAAGACCAAGGAGATTTCAGGAAAGGGGGACACACTCAACCACAACAGTAGGTCCATAATTATTGAGGCATAATTGGCTAAGCCTCACATGGGGATAAGGGTAAGGTTGAATAAAAAGGATTATAGGTTCACTACTGCCCCCCTCTGGGTCATCAGGGCACCAGCAGTTAAGTGAATGGAAAGTACTCTCACTTCGTTCTCCGATGGCTGAGCACTGTGCTTTTCCTGTGAGACCATGATGTGTGGACTAGTGAGGGCCGGTCGTCACATGAGCTGGAGGAGACACATGCTACGGCTTCCTCCCTCCTGTCGATGGTCTAGAGGGGAATCAAAGTGACACGTCCGGCCATAGGCAATTCTGGGAATTTGGATGGATAAAAAAAAGAAGTCCACACAATAACCTCTTCTCCCTGCTGCCCTCAAGGAGAAGATACAGGACTCCCAAAACATGTGCCAGCAGAATGAGGAACAGCTTCTTTCCTCAGGCCATAAATGGTAAATGGACCTGTTCTTATACAGCACTTTTCCAGCTTAGCAACCACTCAAAGTGCTTTACAATGAATGCCTCACATTTACCGAGCCCCACAGCAGGATGCGAACTCACAACGCCCGACTCCCAGGCGCGTGTTCTACCATTTAGCCGCCACAGCTCGGCATAAGACCTCTTAATAGATAACATTCACACAAACACAAGTACAACCTTACCATGTCTGCAGTATCTGATCACCACCTGGGTAGTGTCTTTGACTACTGATCACATATGATACACCATTACTACTCTTTATACTTGGTTGACTGATTTCTATGCTTACCTTTACCCATTTGATGTCTTATTCTGCATACCTATAGTTTTTCTTTTTTTTCCTTTATATTTATTGCTTTATATGTATGTGTTCTGTGAGAGATCATATCTGAAGTGATGAACGGCCAGGTCCTTTATGGACCGCTCGTTCACTTTTACCTCTTAGCTGACACTCGCCTCTCATCATGGGCTCTGAGAAGCTGTGTAGCGTGTGCAGCGGCCATACTCTTTTCTCTGACCAACACACACCCACACACACACACACACATGACTGCATTGACTCAATGGTCCACCGCAGGCGTATGTGTATGCATACAGCTCTTTTATTCGATATCTTTATTTTACTTTAGTTTATCTTATGTTTCTGTAATGGAGTTTCCCAGCCTAAGCATTTCCCACAAAAGGGAGTGACAATAACTATCTTGAATCATAAATCTTCTGCCTCCTGCTGTACTCGTGTAGCATTTCTCCTGTTCATTACTGCAGACACTCTTTCAGCATCCTACACTGGCATCATGGCTGTTGGTCCTCTCAAGTGTCTCATCACTATATATGTTCAGATTTCCAAGGTCTCAAATCAATCGATCAGCTTATGCTTATCCTGAGTAACTTGGGGTTTTGGAGATCGGTTGTTGCTTGGGCGTTATTCCCTACATAGCTTTGCCACAATGCAGTTAGCAAATGGGAAAAAAAACCTACAAGTACATCATCCTTTTTCTTAAATGCATCTTATGAACATATCTTGTTGATGGTGGGGTACTTTTCAAGTGAATTGAAGCTTATCGAGCAAGTTTCAGGACCAGGAGTGAATCTCAATCCTGCCATTTCCAGCATTCCTCTAAATACTCACCCATCTCTCTCCTGCCCTCCCGCTCTCTTATTCTGTGGCCCTCTCCTCCCTATTTCTCCATCTCTTCCACATCCATTTCCTCTGTAGGCTGCTGAGGGGGTCTGTCATTGTCTGGGTGCTGTGACCGATTCCCTTAAAAGCTTCCTTGCAATGCAGTCAGCAAGCAGATGAACTGTGAAACTATGCACATGTCATCATTTTCTGTAATAAACCATTTCAACGTATCCAGCTGATCGGGTCTGGACCAGTGGACATGATTGCAGTCCGGGGTGAATATTTGAACGGATAGCATCACCATAACTGAGCCATAACTCAATGATGGAAAAGGATGAAAGTTGAATTAGGTGAGATATTATCATGGCCGACCGGGGGTAACGTAGCTCAGCAGGTACAGCTGTCAGAAGGATGCAGGTTGATCCTGGAGAGAAGCGTGTTGAAGTGTCCTTGAGAGAGACACTGTAGCCCTTACTGCTGTGATGGACTGGTCACCTGTCCAGGGAGTTGCCCTGCCCTTCAACCAATGAGCACGGAGAAGAGCTCCAGTTGCTCCATGACCTTGGATGGATGGTTGACGATGGATGGATGGATGGATGGATGGATGGACGGAGGGGGGGGGCTGCAGAGCCTGCCTTCTGCCTGGAGGCATGAGGAAGAACAGGATTTCCGACAGCAGAATCTATAGAGCCCAGTGGTAGCTCAGTGGTACAGCACGCGGCTGCAGGTCGGACGTGGTGAGCTTGTATCCCACCGCTGCAGGACTCCGGATATGTGAGGTGTTCATTGTAAAGCACTTTGAGTGGTCAATAGACTTGAAATGTGCCGTATGAGAACAAGTCCGTCTACCATTGGGATCAATTCTGTCCACTGACCGGTGGATATTTCACATACACATAAATGGACAAGTCATGTGCAGATACACACTGCTAGCATCTGCCTCACACACACAGCCTGGAACTTACTCTGGACGGCGTCGCTCCTCTTTGTGACTTTCTCTCAAGTCAAGTCTGTTTAAACTGTGTAGCCCATTAAATGAATGTCAAGGAGGAAAACTTGCATCAGTGGTCTCCCTTCTTTCCTTCTACCATCTCCTATATTACAATACCTGCTATCCTAAACTTGCATGGGGAAGATGGATTGGATTGTGTTTTGTAGAACACATGATGGTGTCCGTTTCCATGATCCTCCTCCCTGGGTGCTGCAGTCGCCCGCTGCTCCTACATGAGAGGAAAAGTCAAACGCTGAAGACACATTTCATAGTGAGAATAATGATTTGATGTAGGCATACAATGACAAAAGAAAGTGGCTTTGCTGTCCTTCGCGACGTCCACGTCTTCTCAGGACACGTTGTCATTTCTTCATTTCTCAATTTCCTTTTTTCCCATGTGGTGATTCTCCCCCTGCTGGAGAATTGATGCTGGTCTGTTGTTCAGATGATGGATATGCTTAGTAGAGAAACCATTCACGACTGTAGTCCAATCCTTAGCATTGCATATGTATTAGTGACACAGAAGGAGGAGGAGGAGGAGGAAGAAGAAGAAAAACTTTATTCATTTGTCACTGCACCTATATACAACAAAATGTGTACTCTTCAGTTAACCCATCCAACTGTAGGAGTCTCTGATCCAACAAGCAGAAGAAGGGGACCAGTGGTGGCTATAAATGTGAAACACACAAACCCTGTGGACTGGTCATCCCACAGGTCATCCATAGGACAGAGTTACGGTAAGCAGTTCTTTATAATGAATTCCTATTGCCTTAGCAGGAGGACAACTTAAACTAGACTGGCAGATGACAGTCCAGCAGTAAACAGGATTAGGGAGAAGCTTTGGGCACATGTAGTCGGGACAATAAACACGTTGGGGCACAAGGTGTGAAGGGAGTGCACTGTGAGATCAGAGCACCACTCAAGTGTCTGTGCTGTTCATGGACATGTTCAACTGACCTGTACGACCTTTCTGTCTCACTCCTCATGTGTTCCCAGAGGGGAATTAAATAGTGGACGTGTCATCGGCATATCAATTCTCTGTCCTGTATGCCGAGCCTGCTTTCAGTGCAGGCTAAGAAGACGTGATCATAAAGTAAGAAGAAGAGGGTTTTTTTTTCCACCTTCATCTTTCCTTTAGGACCAGAGTCGTAACAGCTCTTAGATATAAGGTCTGGTTTTACGTGTCACAATTAGCCCGGACATGGTGGACACGGTCTTAGATGGAGCTTGAGGGATTAAGGCTGGATGCCTTTCCTGTTGCCTCACAGTGGGGTCGAACCCATGACGCCTGGCTTGTCATTTCCTGACCCCCCCTCACTGTATAGTTACTCAATATAATGGGTGGCAGAGCTCATTACATAGAGCGCTCATCTGGTAACAGGAAAGTCGCCGGTTCGATCCCCGGTCCTGCAGAAAGTGTGTCGAGGTGTCCTCGATCAAGACATTGAACCCCTGACTGCTCTCCGAGCACCACATGGTGTCTGCTCACTGCTCCTATACAGTAGGATGGAGGAGTTAAATGCTGAGAAGTGCAGTTGTAGGACTGATAAGGCGACCCCCCCCCCTCACAAACAACAACAACACTGAAGGGCTGTAAATAAAGAGAAGGAAGGAGAAGCAAGTTTATTTGTTATTTTGCATAAATACAACAAATATGTTCTCTACTTTCAACCCGTCCTATTGTATAAGAGCAGCGTTGAGCTGCAGAGCCTGGGGATCAACTCCAGTTCTTTTTCCTCTCGCCTTGCTCAGGGGCACAGGCAGGAATATTAACCTGACAATGGAAGTCTCTGTGATGGTGGGAGAGAACTGGAGTACCTAGAGGACAGAACTGTCAGCCGTCAATGGTCAAAACACCAACTGTCAGAAAAATACTATCAATGCTCCAAAAAGATCAGTTTAAAAAGTTGTCATTAGAAAAATTATATAACTGTAATGTCCATCCCCACAATGTGGAGAGTCCCAGGACATGTAAAATGGACCTCGGTCATAATAGTTCCAAAACATGACCTTAAATAAAAACTGGATGAAACGGAATCTAAGATGTTTTTTGATTCATTTGTTTGCAAAAGGAAACCTCCTCTGATCCGTCATGTTTCAGAGCCTGGTGCTTAGGGCCATGTGATAGACAGATAGCTCTGCTCCCAGTAGAGGAATTCCTCCAGAGTGTTCCCCAGCCATTCCCTGGTAAACCAGCCCACTTTCTAGAGATGGCCCCTTTGGTAGGAACATCTGGGGATTTGACATGAGATGGAGAAACCTTTTTTTATTTTTAGAAACAAGATTCAACTGCAATCGCACTCAAATGATTATATTTAACATTTCTCATTATGAAAAAAAAGTCCTTATTCAAGATCCTTCAATAATGCTCCCAATTTGCTTCAATTCATTTCAAGGACATTAAAGGTTACATGTGTTAGCAGTGGGCATCAACCCCTAG
>OMLC01043738.1:0-12676 GCA_900302585.1 Regalecus glesne
ATATGAACCTATGTTTTAAGCAATACAGAAAGTAGGACAGTTTTGTCTCGAGTGTGTATATATAACATGATGACACTGCTTTTGCAAATTTACCCCTGTGGGACTAATAAAGGAATATTTTATCTTCTCTTGTGACCAGAGGAACTATTTCCCAGATTTTGTATTGATTACCACATTTCCTAAGTTCATGTAGGAATCCACGAAATGGAATTCAAATTACAATTTTCGAGACTCCATTTTATTGTGGGCCCCCAACTTCTCGTACCAAAGTTACACCCTGAAATACAAGTGATGTAGTTAATACGTCATTTACATGGGACAACCAGAGTAGGAGTGAAGAGATAGGAGCCTTCACCACCAGCACGTCAAATGTGTAGGGTCAATGTGAAGCTTACATGTATAGAGATTTGAATTTAATGGACAGACAGACGGACGGATCAAGGCTTGAACTCTCGATTCAATTTGAAATTTTTGAGAAAGAAATCTGAGTTTAACTTGACTCTTTCTGAATCGAATTCTGATCACCTCTCATTTCCCCTGTATAGTTTCAATCTGTGTGTACATATCTGAAGATTCTTATCCTTTCCTACGTGAAGTACCCGTGAGAGCCATGAAATTCAAATCAAATGCCATATACGTGAACCTATATGGCCAATCAACTGACTTTGATAACACTACGATGACGTTTGTGGGTTTGTCAAAACTTTAACCTCTCTCTGTGTTGTCATCTTGTCGTGGTAGAGAAGCTTGGGTGATCCCGAGAACAGATGGAGGATGATGGCTAAGTTTAGTATCACAACGGGTGGGACGGTGGATGAAGGTTTCAGCAGAAAGACATCCCCCCATCATCTTGGACTCCATACTACTGGATCCTGACCCAGATCCATCAAGGTTCGTTTGGTGGCGGTCTGTGCACCAGTACCTTGTGTTAAAGTTTAAACAGTCGTACACAGGCACACTCCATAGAGTTTTAAGGATCTAGAGGGATGCCAGTCATACTCTGCTCAGAGTGACCGCCGATGATGAGTGAGTATAGATTTTATTTTTACATTGTTAATATAGAAAATTCAAGACTACATACAAGTCTGTAAATCGTATCCGGGGAGTAAGAATTGTCCATTTTCTCGCCTCCTCCTGCTACAGAGGGCGTCTGAAACTAAGCAACTTCATAGTGACATCTAGTGGCGGTTTTGAGAATTGCATGTTAGGATCAATTTATTGCTAAGTGATGGAGCAAACATCTCCCTCGCATTCATGTAGTTGATGATAGACAAGCAAATAGATGAACTGACTTGTTTCACTGGTGCCAGATATACACATACTGATGTCTCTATTAATTTTTACTTTATGTTATCTCTGAAATTACACTACACAAGATGATGTGCATCGTGATCCCAGGTGTTTGATTTCTGATAACTGCAAGAAGTGTTCTGTAGAATTTCACTAAGAAACACATCAACAATGTTGAAATATCTTTATTAAATAGTCTTCAGGTTTTTTTCTCTATGATAACAAAGCTATGATAAGCCAACATTCAAACAAACACTTATAGTTTTAAGTTCAGGATTTTTATTTTTATTGTATGATCATGCAAAAAAATCCAGCATCCAAATGAATCTCAGTATAGACCAATGTAGCCCCTTGGTATGTAGTTACAATGCAATAGATTTGTAATAAAGGGGTACAAAGCAGACTAAGGCCTTTGCTCGTATTTTATGCATTTTCATGTGTTACATCACCAATTTCAGTATTGAGACAGCGCCATTTTGATAACCTTGAGGATGCAACGTAACATATATTTCAATTTGTTAAGCAAACACAGACGGTGAAAAATATTACCAGAAAGTAGACATGCATATTTCTTTCATTTGTAAAACTGCATATATAGTGTTGCTGCTAAATTTTGCGGTTTTTCATGATCCTTTTTAAATATTTGCTTCGTTAAACTAATCAAGGTTGTTGTCTTCCCGTCCAACTAGTCAGTTAAGTACTGTTATAATCTAATGTATATTACAGTCAATGGCCAAGGTATTCAGGCAGTAGATTAGGATTGATCTGTTCACGCAGTGCTCATGCAATTTTCATCTCAAAATCGAGAGTTCAGTATGAGGCAAAACAACTGACCGTAATTTTCCCTCTGTCTGTATGAAACACTCCTGTATAGGTAGTCGTGGTTGGTTCCACTGACCTAAAGTGTCAATACATACAGCATACCGTTTATATACAATAGTAACACCAAGTTTGGTCATCAACACTCTGCCATGCTGTAGTTGTGCAATCGGTTGCATAACAATACATGTAGATCTGGATGAGATTTCAGCCAAAGGGGGGGGTGGGTATGCTCTATAGGGCTTCAAAGTGATGGGGCGAGCCAATCAGAATTTCCCTTCTTCTCTCCATTACTCAAGTTACACAGGGCCTCTTGGCCTTCCCCCGTGGAAGATGCTTCAAAGAAAGATAGTTTTGAGTTGCTGCATCAGCCTGTAAAACAAGAGCCACAAAAGTGGGGGTGGGGGAGTTAATTGTTCATTGTCACCTATGTCTTTTATGGCGTGTTAGGGATGTGTTTCATCAAGAGTCACTCAAATTAAAGAGGCTTAAGGGAATGTCAGTGTCTCAGAAAAAAATGTTGTTATATTATGGAGTTAAAGTATCTGTGTGCAAAGGGCAGGCCAGTTTATTGATGGTAAATCACAAATCTAGGAGAATTTGTTTCAATATTTAAGCTTAAGTTGACTCACTGCAACTGTTGCCTTTTCTCCAACATGGTTCACTTGTTAAGCATCCAAAGTAATTTTTTCCTCTTGCATTACATAAAATCTTTTGATTAGAAAGCAAATTTCCTCTGCGACTGTCAAAATACTTTGGCCACTAACTCTGCAGTTTTTTTTCTCTGCAGGATCTTGTGTTCCCTTTTTGATTCCCTTCCCTTTTGATAGCATAACATGTTTTTATAGATGAAGTTAGCTGCATTGTGCTCTTTCACTTGAGCATTCCCACAGCTGTCCGAGCACACACAAATACACGAGTCAGGGCAAGTGTGCCCACAACATTGGGAACTGTACTCACAGCAATTTCAAATAAAGAGAGAATGCAAAAATAACATCACATAGTTTCAGTACAGGATATACAACACATCATCATGGTGCAACAGCAGACAAACACCAGCTTGATGTCATGTTGGATATGTCACAGCACTCCAAAATACAGGTGGTGGATACAGTGTTGTGGGGGGCTCACAGGTGACTTGGCATATTTGATGGAACACAAAGTTGTTTTCTTTTTTGTATGATTTTCATAAGAATCACCAAGGAGATATTTTCAGCTTGTGGGTGCCCACTGGTAAGGGTCTGTGTAAGGCAAGTGAATTACTATGGAAGAGCAGAGCACAGAGCAGCGATACACAGCGAGCCTCAACCCAGTGGTACAAATGTAATACACACACATTTCAACGACAAAGTGAAAAAACAGTGTTCCAAAAATTTTACCATCAACACAGAGATATGTTTTTTTTTCCTTTTAAAGGGAAAATGTTTGAACCCATGTGCTTACATAATGATGTGCATTCCAATGCAATTTGTAACGTAAGTATAGTCTCTCTTCTGCATGTGTTTCTTCTGTCTTGTGACTGTATGTTTCAGGGGACTCTGGGCACAGTACGATACGAAGTGAAATAAAAGGCTGTGGTGGCTTTAGCCTCCGATCCTTTCTCAGCCCCATTTTTTGTAATAGGTCCAGCTAAATTAAACAACTTAGGTCAGCCACAATATACCAATACTAGCAACAGTAACGACTACCACATTCACAACAGAAACCATGACAAAAGGGGTAAATTCTATTGATTGCCAACAATATGGCTTCCAAAGCACTTAAGCCAGCACAGTCCATAAATCTCAGTCAGAGGACACCGGCCTGTCTTCATGGTAGCAGTCTCAGTCCTTCCCTTTAGCTGCATTCTCTTTTTCACATGCTTTTTTATAGCGCCAGGACTTCACACAGAAGTACATCAAGCCAAGACGGACAATATACAAATTTTAAGAACACAACTAGAACAAGACACAGGCATAAAGGTGACATCATCACCACCACCATTACAAATAGTGGCGCTATTAACAAAACGATAGGGCTGGTTCGCTGGAGTTTACAATACCAATGAATGGGGTGAGTAGGAGGGGGGGTAGCATGAAAGGAGTAGGGTGGATGTACTGGGGTTGGGGTAAGTGGGTGTGGCCAAGCTTAACCTGAAGTTGCAGAAAGATTTGCTCCATCAGAAGAGCAAACACAACAGCATAGAGTCTCAAGTTTCTGTGCAAAAACAGTACAGGCCATTGTATTGTTTCCCCTCCTGAAATCAGATCAAATGAATCCATCCCATTTGCTTTAGAAAAAGCATTCCAATTCTTTCAGAGTACGCAGTATAGAGATGAGACCCTGGGCAAGTGAAGGGAGCTCTGTGTGTTAACTGAAGGGCCCTCTGGTGCTAAATGCCCCAATGGGGAGACAGATGGAAGGTGGCCTTCTGCAACTTCAGGACGGGCTTGTACCCAACTTAAGAGAAGTCCAACCCTAAATCTGTAGCGCAAGGACCTGGAGTGTGTGTGTGTGTTTAGATTGAGGGAGAAAATAAGCATGGGGCCTTCCTTATACTCACACACTCAGAATAACCTCTGCTTCCTAAACCCTGAAAGTAAAGTATCTTTCCCTTTTCCCGCATATAAATATCTGTGTGTACACAATTCTATTAAATAAACTCCCCCTTTGACCAAAAAAAAACCAACCCAAAACTTTTTCCAAGACAAAATGTTTAAAATACATTATTCAGGAGTTCAAAATAAAGACCATCACATTAAGTAACCTTAACCCTAAAAAATATCCCTTCAGTAAATTTGAATAATGCCTAGCCTGTATCACTTCACCTCCTGCATTAAAAGACTAAGTTCTTAAACAGAGATCCTAAACTTTACACTTTGGTGCATTTAAAATATGACATAAGATGACAATTCAGTTTTGCCTCACCATGTCCATCCAGAACAAATACCTGCCTAAATATACCTGTTAAATATAAAACAAAGAAATGCACATAATACCTCTAACATCAAAAGTACATGCTCATGTGTTTGCTGCAGAAGACAAAAAAAATCTTCATTTACCATAGTTAACACCCCAATCTTACTCATTACGTGCCAAATGTTGTTGTTTTTTTTGCTTAATAACTTCCTTTTTTTAAACATGTTAATACTTTCCATACACAGGCCCCCAAAACCCAAAATGAAATACAACTAAATAAAATACAAATGGGGAAACCAAGGCCATTGGAAAGAGGGACCAAGACAGCATCCCTGTGTAACCATCAGAAGCATGCACCATCTGCAAGAAAGGCTGGGGCCACTGCCATGTGCCGGCCGCAACATCTAACTAGGGTTGGACTAGATTAGTGTTGGTCGGTCAATAGGTCAGCTTTTGAAATATGCTTTATAATATATATGTGTATTTTACCCCTAGTGTGTTTTTAAAACTTTCCAAAGCAGCCCCATCCTGGCTAGGCTCCAGGCACCAATCCGACCATGGAGAAGAAATGCTTCAAACAGCTTTAGAATTCAGGCAGAGCTACAGGAGGAAGAAGAATGCCACAGTGTAAATAAGAAAATAAAAATAACCTACTTTTAAATGACACCTGTAACTGTGCAAAGAGCCCCTGCCAGGTTACATTGTGCACAACATAAATCTGCGGTCATATGCATGTCTATGCTTTTACCTGGGCCTGGCTTCATAAATCACTGGAGGGGTGCAGCCGGTGCTCCTGAGCAGTGGAAGTGCACGTTCAGCCACTTGGCATCACGGCGGTGCCACACGCGTGTCTCCTCTGACTGGCAAGAGCGCGGCCGGCCCTGGCTGTCTATGTACTGTGTCAGGCGGATGTAGGCGATGCAGGCGGCGTCCTCTCCGATCAGGTGCACATGGGGGTTGAGGATGGTGGTGTGTACTGGCTTGCTGTTTTTACTCAACACTGTGGAGAGGAGGAGGAGACAAAATCACATTGACATAACTACCCTGTCTGATGGTAAACTGCATCAGCATTTAGCTATTCTTGGCCAGGCCCTCAAACTGGCACTAAGTTAATAGATGACTGAACAAACTAAGCATAACGTGTCTGAGCCATAGAGGGCGGTGAGCTGCTTACAGTTTTCAAAGTAGAACTTGTGGAAGTCCATGCCCTCCACCAGGTTTCCAAGGGCCTCTGGCTCAAATGAAGTCAGACCAGGGTCACAAATTCTCCTGTTAGAAAAGCAAAACAAGTACTTCAGCATGGATATATTAATCACATCACAGGTCAGTTTTTGCTTCATATATATTTGAGGAGTTCTGGTGTGAAAACTGGGTGCAAGCTCAGTACCTAGTGTTCCTAAGAACTGAACTTGCCTTTAATAACGAAAATTCAGCCAGCAATGAAGGAGCAGTTTAAAGGAAGACAGTAATAAAGTCGATATTTCACTGGTCAAAAAACATGAAGATGAGTGCTGGAGTATGATGAGTACTGGATTTATGACATGGAACTTACGTGTAAGCCTCAAAATCCCCATTGTTGATGGCTTCAATCAACTGCTCTGTGATCTTGATGATCTCTTGTTTGCGAGCTAAATCCAGAGAGGGGGTAAGTAGATATGGGAAGATGCAATTAAATGAGGTTCAAGATTATCACAAGGGGCTTAAAATTGGAGGATTGTCATGCAAATCCCTTTCACCATGCTTTACCAGAACTCACATAACCTTTGTGACATTTGGCCCTGAACTACTGAGCAGGAAACTGACATTTGAAATCGTTCCACCACAAGCAAACTGCCTCTGGTAACGCTGAATTATTTCCAGTGTTTTATGACTGCCATGTGATACGACATCCACCAAGTTAACCAATGCTGACTACTATTCCTTGGAGATGAAAACTCCTTCACAGCCCAACATCCAGTCAGCCCTCTACTCATTATGAAGCAAGAAAATGTCACTTAATGTTCAAGAGGTTCTTCAGTACATTTGGCTAATGGATTGTAAAATGGCTTTTTAAAGCACTTTGACCCCCCCCCCCAAATGTTCAGAGCAATACGTTAATGGTACCCAACACATACAAAGATCTGTACATTACTGCTCACACACACAGAGGCAAACACACAATACATACACACACTAAAAAACTGTTGAAAACCGCAAATCCTTGTAAGTCCATCATTATGTAAAAATACATACAGACCATACATTGAGAGAAATCACCTATGGAATTCAAGAAACACTGACACAACCACTTCAAAAGTGCACTTCACACCGACTATGTGAAATCTGCATGCGCACACATCTAACATACAAACTTTATTTGTATAGCACTTTTCAAAATATAAGTTACAAAGTGCTAACACAAAAGTAAAAACACAAAATTGAACTAAAAACAAAGGAAATCCAAGTACTTGAGGAAACTAAAGTGCAATTAGTTGGCAGAAATTGCCAAAGAGAAAATAAAACGGTAAAATGAATTTAGAAAAGTGCCTTATGATATAAAACACTCAAAAGAAGATCTGGAGGCTGCTAGCTAGACTTTCTTACGCAGGCTACTCCAGACCCCTGCTTCTAATATTGAAAGCTCACCAGCATCAAGCTGAAGTTACAAAGTAAATTCAAGTACCAGAGAGAACAGGCAGACCATTGTAGAAGTATTTACTTCCAAAATCATGTGCTTCACAACAATAATAGTTTTGCAGGTTCTTTCCCCCAACATGTTTACAATGGAGGGAGCATGTAAACCTCTACAATGACACCAGTCCAGTCAGATGGGGCTGACAGTCAGTTATGCTGCCACGGGGGGAGATGCTACTGCCTGCTGGGGCTGACAGCAGTGATTCTGGTTCAGGACAGGAGCTCTGACTTGAACTAGTCCAAACTAAGGGAACATGAGGGTCACCAGCAGTCTCATACTGTTGAAAAGCTGTTGAACCATGGCAGCATGTAGGTAAATAAGTTATTGTAAAATAAATAAGTGATTTGCTAAGCTGTGTTGTCACCAGTTTATATAATATAAATGTGCGTGTGTGAGTAAAGATTGACAGATATAAAAAGTCAAAAGGGAAAATTTTAAACTCATTTCATTTGCTCTACAGTTGCAATATAAGACAACCAGCTGCTTATGGAATGGTTGGTAATCTCACATAAAACACACCAATTAACGATTGTGGGAAATTTGATTAGTAACCATACTCACACACGCACTTCAAAGCCATTTACAGCCAAATCATCACTTGTGGTCTTTACTGGAACATGGGAGCCAGTAGATGCAGAAGAAGTGAGGTTCAGGGGGAGGGGGCTGCCATTGCCATGGTGAGAAAATCGTCCTTTTATTGAAGTGTTTATCCTTAATTTCTTCAAATATTTTGTTTTCATGCTGCATTTGGGCCTCAGTAGTTCAGTAGTAAAGTAAGGGCATCTAGCCTTGATTCCCCACACTGCATCTAAGTCCATGTCCACCCCCACAACATGGGGACTAATCGTGACAGGTAGAGATGGACTTCAGTTTGTTCTCATGCTGTAAATTCCATTTCCATTCTCAATGTATGTGACTATGAATCCACGGAAAGTGTTCATGGGCAGAAGAGAATCTCCAACTGCCACACATTTAGTGTGAACAACAGCTAGGCAATGCCTGCATACTTATACAAATGAACATTGTTAGATGAAAAGGTAGAACTGAGCAATAAATAAATTCAGAACAACCATTTCATTGAACCTAATTGATGAATAGCTAAGCATGGTATTTTAGTGTCAGGGGGCCACTGTAGTGCAGAGGTAGAATGGATGCTCTGGGAACTGATGAGCCGCATGCTCTGGGTTCAAACGCACTGTAGGCGTCAAGAAGGGAATCCGGCCTTAATCCCACACAGTCCATCTAAGTCTGTGTCCAACCTCCACAGCGTGGGGAGTAATCGTGACATGTAAAAATGGACCTCTCTATTGTATTTTAGCACCTATCACTTTCTCCACTATATTCAACAAGAAACTTACTTTTTCATCTGTTTGCTTTTTGAGGCTAATTTGACTCATTATATTTGTGTGCAATTACTTTTGAATACTTGCTGGGTACTGTTACACCCGCCGACACCCAAGGATTAGCATGAAGAAGGCCAATAACAGGATGCTAATATCACACATAGCTATTGCTCCAGAAATGGCAGTGGCAAAAGATGTTAAATGTGTGGAGATGTGGAGAAATTATGGATGACCACTTTATAAAAAATAGAGCCACAATGTTGTCAAAATGTGGCATTAAGTTTTAAAAAGGCTCTCCTTACACAATGTGTCTTGGTCCATGTTTGTGGTTAACAGCTGGATTCAGATAGGAAGAACAGACAGGGAAGAGTCGTGAGGAGGTTGCCCCAGAGCCAACTTACAAACAGACGGTGGACAGTGAGGAGTTGGACTCTGGATCTGCTCCTCAGTGGCACTGCACTGGCTTGCCACCGCACTGTCTGTACTAGTCCCCCCACATGCAGTCACTGCTCCCGCCAGGACACACACAAACACACATACACACGGACACACACGTACGTGCACACACACACACACATAAACAGATACATAAGGACTCTGAGAGCATATTAATATATTTACAGGACTTGCAAACAATCCTAAACAGAGCACATTGACACCATAGCATGAGAGTGGAACAGTCTGGCAGACCAAACAATGTGACTGGTTATGCAAGCAGAGACACACAGATGTCAGTAATGCAGACAACCTGTCAACACCAATCAAGTCAGGGCCACACAACAGCATAAGAAAGAGACAAAAGCTAGAAAGACAAAACCGCAAAGTGTCCTATATCTCCTCTGCAACCACTGTACACCAATTTCTCAACTTGTCCAACACACCTATTGTGTCCATTAGGTTCATGCAGTATACATGTGTACATGTAACTTGAGGCAGTGACATATTACCTACATAAAAGGTTAGAGTGAGTTGAGAGGGGCAAAATAATGAAAACTCTGTATATATATATAAACAGAGTGGAGCACTTTTGGAAGTTTCACCTTTCTGAGAAACATATATGCTGTCATATGCACTTTTGTATGTCGACCATTAGTAAAGGTTTCGTTTTCAGCAGATAACTAACTTTTTCTGACAAAAGCAACCATTGGGAATATGGATTAGATTTGTAACTGCTATGATGCAATTTCTATAAACACTGATTGTTAAAAGTTTTCACAAGCATTTGAATATTTTATGCTGATTGTGGAAATTACAGCAGGTGGTTTTCATAGACAAGAAGAGAAAGTCAAGAGCTATCAGATTTTTCACATCGAAAGCACAAAATAATAATACTAATAATACTAATAGGTTTTTTTTAAATTGTGTCCCCCCTCTCAAAAACAACAAAGAAGATGCAGTAACACCACAGACACCCCAACCATTATTCAATCACTCTACTAAACTGATTCAGTCACTATTGAATTGATCGATCTTTTCTCAGAATGTATCCTGAGCAATTTTAATAAAGACATTGTGACAGAGTGCAAGAAAAGGTTGAGAGAGAGAGAGAGAGAGAGAGAGAGAGAGAGAGAGAGAGAGAGAGAGAGAGAGAGAGAGCAAGAAAAGGTTGAGAGAGAGAGAGAGAGAGAGAGAGAGAGAGAGAGAGAGAGAGAGAGAGAGAACTACAGCATATTGTGTCAGTGGTCTAAGCTAATATAAGAGAAAAAATAAATAATTTCTGCTCTGCTACTCTTGTCTTGGTCATCTACATGAAAAACCCTTGAGCACGTTTCTGGGCGAAAGTGGAGTAAAAAAGCTTACATAAGATATTCTGTGACACGCACACACACAATCTATCCCTCTCCGTCACACTCAGACATAAATGGTGACGACTACTGCCAACCTCAACCACAATAGATTTAAGCCTTTGGGGATTTGGATGTAAAGAAGTCCAGGAGGGCCTCGGATGTCCAGCGGGCTGTGTGTTCAGTGAGTCAAAAGTTCTCGGCAGAAAATTTGAGTTCTAGTAAGGGAATTTTTTTCCAGACCCCATAGACCTTCCCTTCAACTTCTACACAACATAAATAAAGTGGACGCTATACAGAAAGTGACCCTAAGGTCAGTTGCAACATCACCCAGATCAAATGGAACAGCCTGTTCTTCAGGAAGTCAGGTCAGTGACAATCACCCTATAGTTGTGTGGTGTTACTGTTTTACCCTTCTCTCCCTGGATACTCATAGGACAAATCATCTGCTTGTTATCCATCAGGGGCATTCATTGGTTATTTATGTTTGATTGTTTTGAGCTACAAAACTGATCAGGACAATTATTTCTCTAAGTGAAGCCCCACCGTCAGCAGATATATTATCCCCGAAAGGCAATAACAGGGAGTATATATCCTAGCATGCGTTTTTCTCCTTGCTAATCTGAAGCTTTAATAGAGCTAGATAGATAGTTAACTGACTGCACTGAGGTTTACAGACAGGTGAAGAAAGCATGCAGAGTAGGTGAAAGTTGGACTAGTACCTTTCCTACCTTTCATCTCCTCCTCTTCTGTGTTGTTACAGCTCTCCGTGGAACCCTGCCAAGAGAAAGATACAAGGGAAAAAAGTCCCAAGGGAGAGAATGGGGAGAAGGAGACAGGCCAGGAGAGAGAGAAGGAAGGTAGGAAAGAGAAATAGCAAGACAAAGAAAATTAGGTGTGTGCATGTGGTGGTGGTGGATGGAGGCGAGATGGGGAGGTAGGACCACTTTGAAGACTTAACTAACATGGACACACTAACACCCTGACAGACAGATGGACAGGCGGACATCTCCCTCACAGGAACGCAAATGTCGCACACAAACCAGCCGGGACAGCAGTAAAGGGAAACCTCCTTTTGTAGTGAGCAGAGTCAATGAGTGCCGAGAGTATGTCGTGTAGAGTATGTGAAAATATAATTGGTTTCCAAGACAGAAATCCCACATGCTACTGATTTACAGAGTGTGAGAACGTGTGAAAATGCTCTTCCAGAGAAGGATTAGCAAGATTAAGTAGTGCCAATGTAGACAAAACCGAGTTTTAGTGTATGCACAAAAACTGTCAAATGTCTATGGTGCTAGTCTGGCACAAGATAGGAGGAAAGCCAAACTTGCTGCAGAAAGCAAGGGAGCATTTGAATAGCAAGCAGTCTGTTTCAGTTGAGCAGAGAAAGAGTTTAGTGCGTCAGTGCTTACTTAAGAGATGCTACATGTAGGATTTTCTCACTATATATATCGCTGTGAAATTGGTCCTGATGATGCTGTTTAACCCTAGCAAAGTAAATAAATAACCAAATTTACCCGTTGCAAAAAGCAGCAGCATTGATCTGCAATACATTTAGGCTGCAATATCCCATCTAATGCACTGGAAGGAGAATTCATGGAGCAGAATACAGCGTTGGCCGGCCATCACCAAATTTCTTTAGACAGCGATGTATTTAGAGAAAACCCCTCCCACAGGGCATTAGTAACAGCTGGGGGGACAGTGGTGGGAGAGGGTGCAGCTTACCTTGGTGCCGTCAGCTGGGTTGTGCACAACAGTAGTCTGGGCTTCCTGGGGGGGAGGTAGGAGACACTTTACCATGCAGGGAGGGGAAAGGGGAGCAGGGAAAGGGCACAAGGAGGAGATGCCAAAGGCCAAGACCACCTAGA
>OMLC01043739.1:0-10246 GCA_900302585.1 Regalecus glesne
CAGGGGTTTGAAAGCAACTGAGACGCGATGTTTTGAAAATCCTCCTCCTCTCCCTCCACTTGGCTGGAGCTCTGTCTGGGAGACTTCCTGGCTTTCACAAATGCCCAGTTAGGGTAACCACACGTAACCAGGGCCTGTTTAATATGGGACTTCTCTTCCTCCCCGGCCACTGAGTCAGTGGGGACGTTGTCAGCCCGGTGGTACAGAGTCCTAATGACTCCCAGTTTATGCTCCAGAGGATGGTGGGAGTCAAACCGCAAGTACTGGTCCGTATGTGTGGGTTTGCGGTACACACTAACAAACAACCGCCCCCCAACACAAACCTTCACCTCACAGTCTAGGAAAGCCAACACGTCATCTTTCGCATCCTCTCTTGTGAATTTGATGTGGGCGTCCTCAACAAGTCCCCTCCTATAAAGTAGGAGAAAGAAAGGGGAAAGGATTCCCTTATCAGTCCCACAAGGGGAAATTTGGATTTCTCTGCATTTTTGACCCAACCTATTGTATAGGAGCAGTGAGCTGCCAACATATGGCGCTCGGGGGCAGTTAGGGGTTAAGTGTCTTGCTCAAGGACACCTCGACATGCTGTATGCAGGACCAGGGATTGATTCTGCAACCTTCCGATCGCCAGACGACCGCTCTACCCACTGAGCTATGCCGCCCCAAGTCCCCCCAGGAGGGGACTTGTTTGACTGGAATGGAAAGAGTTACATAGTGGTCACAGACTTTTTCTAACTATCCAGAAGTCAGAGAACTACAATCCACATCAAGCAAAGCAGTCATCAGCTACCCTAAGACTGTTCAAGAGACACAGCATTCCTTGTGAACTGTTTACAAGCAATGGCTCACAGGTTTTGAGTCGTGAGTTTGCTTCCTTTGCCAAGAAATGGGGATTACAACACTTTAATTTGAGTCCAACTTGCCCAAGATCCAACGCCTTGGCAGAAAGCTCTGTAAAGACATGATGAAGATGAAGATGGCCTAGGACTGAGATGACTTTCAGAAAATCTTGTTGATCTACTGGAGCGTGCCGCTGCAGAATGGCCTATCACCAGCCCAAATGATGATGGATTAATGCATTTGCTCCAACCTACCAATCAGTGAGGACTTGCTGACACCCAAGGCTACACACAAGGTCAAACATGCAAAGGAGAGACAAAACCAGAAACAAAACCAGCTACAGAACAATTCAGTGAAACAGCTACCTAACTTGAAGCCTGGAGACAGATTACCTCTTAGACATATCAACAGGCAGATGGAGACAGCAAGGACATGTGGAGGAGAAAGTTGCTCAATGATCCTACAGGATCCAGATGTATTGTGGATTGTCCCCGAGGAAGAATCCCACTGATGTTCAATTGCCACTCACTGTCTGATGGAAAATCAACAGCTCAGGAGATGGAGGTTCAACAAGACACTTCAGAATCTCCAGAACCATCCAAACAGTGAGCGAGACCACACTGACAATGGTCTAACAGCAGAATTCAAGTCACCAGCTGCTGAGAGACTTTCCAGACCAAAGAGACATGTGCAGCCACCTCAAAGGCTGATTGAGACATGCTGAAATGGAAAATGGACTGTTCATAGTTATATATATCTACCTTTACTTACATCCATTTACCTAAAAAAGAGAGAGAGAGATCTGTAAAGAAAACATGAAATCCGGTGCCAGTGAATGTTTAGATAGATTGTATAGAGTATTTCCTCTTAAGGGATAATAATAGAAGTTGGAGGAATACAGAATGTTTAGATAGTAAAGAATAACAGTTATGGCTTAAAGTTATTTAAAGGTGTAAAGTTATATAAGCCATGTTTTCTTTTATGGGGGGAAATATGTGATGTTATGAGTTAATAACATTTGAACTTCAGCATGCCCTGTAGAGTTAAGCATACACACTTACCTGTAAGTCTGTTGTTTTGAGATGCTGGAGTTCCACGGATGTGCCTATGGATAGCACTGGTGCATAAAGAGTAAAGGATTAGTTTTATGCCTTTTTTGATTTAAACATTGAACATAACAAGTGGGACTCCAAAAATGTAGCTACTAGGTGTCAGATTGAGATGGTAAGTATGCATCCAAGAGGAATTTAGTGCTGACTGTGCCAAACATCAAGTGGACAGAGCTTGTTCTATCAGAAAAGTGTATTTGGGATAGGATTTCACCTGAAGGTGAGAACTGAGGGAGAGGTTGGGAATAAAGAACAGTAGAGTTGGTCTGTACACTGGGATATGTTCTGGCAACTGTAGTTAGGGGGCATGTGCTTCCTATGTCGTTGGGTTATTTAGGAGGGGTCAACTTTGAATGCTGTGTTTACAAATACAACTGATATACATTTAAGTACCAGGTATTCATTTCAGAAATTAATATGTAACCATTTAAATGACAAATGTTGATAACAATTGGAATTCATGATTACATACCTCAGTATCAGATTGTTATCAGATGACAATTTACAGGTCAGAGGAAAAATTAGGTTTACTCTCCTGATATTCTCAGGGAGGTAGCCAAGTGGACCCTGACAAAAAATATTTTGCTTGGCTAAAAATGTAAAAGATGAGTAATGCTTTCAAGTACAATGCTGTTCTGTATCAGCTAATGAATATCAAGCATGTTCATTTCTCTTGTATAATGCAGTGTGCTCATAAGGTCAGCTTGCAGAGATAGCTAAAAGTTGACCTTATGGGTTTAGCAGATCCAGCCTATTTTTGTCAATATATAGTCTCCCATTGGTATTCTGAAACAGTCCCTTATGTCATGCCATTTTACTATCTCTGCTATTGGAATTGGATCCTTCCAAAGAATAGAAATGGTTGACCAAAAATGAGGTATGTTGCTCATGATATGCATAGCATCAGTCTGCTGCATTCCCACAACTCCACAGTTTTAACCAACAACTGGTTAGGGTTCCTGGTTGGGGGGGTGGGGTGGAGCATGTAAGATTATATATCCCATCATTGATGTTAGTGTCTATCCTGCTAGCTAGTTGCATATAGCTAGCAAGCTAGGCAAAATGACATGGGCTTTTCTGGCTCTTGTTTATGGAGCCCCTTGAGATGATGCCCTACTCAGGTCAGCCAGCAGTAATTGGAGATACTTTAGTCTTGGAAACACTTTTAGTAACCCTTACTAGACCAGCAAAATGAGAAACTGATTTAGTCCATTTAATATAGTCATTGTTTCCACTCATTTAAATACATAGCCAAACTTAGACTGGTAAGTAGATTTTTTTAAACATTTTAAAAAAAGCTACAAATGGGACTGATGTAGCAGCATAGCTCAGGAGGTAGGGCAGTTTTTTAGTAGTCAGAAGAATGGGTGGTATGATCCCTGGCTCCTTCAGGAAGCGTATAAAAGTTTCCTTGGGCAAGACACTGAACCTCTATTGGGTTGGGACGACAAATGAAACTTAAGCCTGGTGGGTAAATCTGGCATATTGTAATTCTAGACGTTCATTAATATGCAATGCCTCTATGAAGGGGATTATTATTATTTATAATAATAATGACTCTTATTATTATTATTTTGCTAGGCTGATCTCAGCAATAGAATTATTGGATAGGTTAGCGGTCCCTTTTTTGCTTGTGATTGTATGTACAAGTCTGCTTCTCAACTTGTACCATATATCATGTCATTGTCAACTGCTTATCTGTAGTCGGGTCACAAATCTGCTGGTTCCAATCTAAGTGCTCATTAATTAGGAGGTGGAGATTTACCTTGGATGGGTCTGCAGTCCATCCCAGTGCAGGTGAGGGGGATTAAGGTCAGAAGCCCTTTCTGATGCCTTTTGGACCATTTCAATTACGTTTTTGTCAGTGCTCATCATCTTTGATATCCTCTAGTTTAAAATGTGTAAAATTAAATTTAAACTTAATGTGGTTACTTAATATTGGATAACAATTGATTATTCTGGTTGGTTGTTGTGTTTGAGACCAGAAACAAGTTTGGGTATTATTATTCCATGCTGTATAAACTAAATGTAATTGTTAAAGGGTAACTGCACACAATTTTCAAGTGGTAATTTTTCTATGTAATGGCTTCATTTCACTGGCAGAAACCAGCACTGTATGTTTGCTAATAATATACATGTGCTTATTCAACTGTCATATACGGGGCGTTCTGAATGCTAACATGACCAAGTACTTTTGTCTGTAGACACACAAAGTTAATACTTGGGGCTTCATGTTATTCTTAAAGTGTATAGGCAATGAAAACATATATACTGGAAGTTGTCTACGGTATTTAGTTCACCACATTGACTTTCAGACTCTGTAATCTTTATCTAGGCTCCCACGCCTTTTCTCCTATGCCTCTACACTACTTTTTATCAAAATAACATATTAGATCATATGTTTTGGTAAATAGCTATTTGGTCTTTACAAATCCATTTACTTTATGCATTTACTCACACTGGTTGTTGCTGTAGTATGATGTTAAAACTTGTGCAGATGATATCTATTGCTTTTGAAAATGAGATCCAGTGGGATTTTTGCTCTCTGGAATAATGAAACAGTTAATTGTTTTACCATGCCTCCTGGTTGTGTATTTTTCAGATAAAGTAAAGGTTGTCATCATCCAGGGGGACATCACAAACTATCAAAGCCTGCTGGAAGTCTCCCGCGGGGTCGACGTAGTCATCCATACTGCCAGCCTAGTGGATGTCTGGCACAGAGTCCCAGAGAGTGCCATCTATGCGGTCAATGTTCAAGGTGAATTATAGTTCATGGAAAGATGAAATAAAGACAACAGGGGAGGGAGGCAGAGGGAGCACTGACAGAAGAGATGCAGATGGAGATGCTAACAGACAGCTGGCTCAGTTATGCAGAACCTCTGAGGGCAGTTCTGCATAACTGGAAGAAACCCCCCCAGGAAAAAAAAACCCGCTTTAATTGTCCCATGTGTTAATCACTTTTTTCAAATTTGTTTTCTTTTTTGAGTGCAAAAAAGCCAAGTATGGTGTTTGGAATTCCAAGGTATCAATTTATGGCATAACAACTGATGGGTTGTTAAAATCATTACAACACATCATATCCAGTTGTTAACATGTCTCACAATTTCCTTCCATCTTGACAGAAAATATTTGGAAGGGATGTTGGCTGCATCCTGTTATGCGTTATATGTTTGTTCAGAGCAAGTACTCGTCATTTTACTTTTTAGCAGTCTGGTCTAGGCATTCATTTCCTTTCAGTACCTGGCAAATGACCACATGGGTTTTCTGTTTGGTTCTGTTTGGTTAAATTTCCTCATTTTGCTTTATTTGTAAACCACCTGTTTCAAAGTCTAACTTCTGATATGACTGGAAATAAGGATGCAGCATTTTTCAAAGAAAGGGGCCATGATGTAATTATTTGTTTCTGTTCTCTGAACTTGTATTCCTTCTCTACTCAGGGACGGAGAATATGATAAATGCCTGTGTGGAAAATGCCATTCAGTACATGGTGTATACCAGTAGCATGGAGGTGGTTGGCCCCAATGTCAAAGGAGATCACTTTATAAGGTAACGCTCTTATTTGCATTTATTTTTTTTACCAAACTACATATACTTGCTTCATAACCATATTAGTTTCATAATTCAGTTTATATCTTTCTCTGCAATGTATTTTTTCTTTATCTCATCAAAATCCCATAGTTGCACGTATCTTGCCTATTTTGAAACTCCCAACTTAACAGGAGATACAGGACTCTCAAAACAAGCACTAGCAGACTGAGCAACAGCTTCGTTCCTCAAGCTATAAGACTTCTTAATTAATAACACACACACAAACCCAAGAGCAACCTTACATCTCTGCTACATCTGGCTACCATTTGTTTAGTATCTTGACTACTGATCATATATGCATCATGATGACTTTTTATATTGATCGATTGATTGATTTCTACTCTTACCTATTTTATGCCTAATTCTGTAATAATTATTGGATTTTTGCTTCATATTTATTGCTTTATACATATGTGTATGTATTCACACCCTTTATTATATATCTCTATTTTATTTTACTTGAGAGCTGCGGTGGCCTACTGGGTAGAGTGCACGCCAGGGAGTCAGGTGTTGCGGGTTCATATCCCGCCATGTAGCTCGGTAGATATGAGGCATTCATTGTAAAGCGCTTTATAAGAACAAGTCCATTTTACTTTATCTCAGTGTTCTGTAATGGAGTCTCCCAAGCCTAAACATTTCACATGAGTGTACTTTTACAGCTGGAATAACAGTAAGCTCACAAAAAAGAGGTGAATCAGTCCAACGGATCAGTTGAACTGATTCACCTCACTTTTGTGATCTCTATACCTGGATTATTGAGCATGCATCAAGACAATAACAGTAAGCATTTTCAATCTTGAATCTCTGGTTTGGAAATTCTCCTTCAAGGGAAAATAGAGAGCACGTGGAGGAAAGATGAGCCGGATGCAGACAAGGAAGATTAAGAAGAAACTAGGATAAACACTTTATAGCACAGCAGTGGAAACACAGACCCTACAGTGCATTCAGACAGTATTGACCACACATTAATATTTTGTGTTTGACTGTGTTACAAAAAGGAATGGCATAATTCATTGAGTAGGGCGGCTGTCTGGTGATCGAAAGGTTGCAGGTTTGATCGATCCCTGCAATGGTATATATTCAATATTCAATATTTAAATTGCATCAGTCCAGGTGAGCCATACCACATCAATAGCTACATTAAGTGCATGATATGTCATTATTAAGTGAATATTTAAACTGCAACCTGATCAAAATTAAATCCTTATTACCAACTTGACCAGCACACCTGTTACCTAACATATGTAGGCCTACTACTTAGCCAGCAGTTGCTATCTAATGATAGAAATGACATTTTTCGACTTGGCAAGAGCAGTGAAGTCAGGTGTATACTTTGTCAGGGCGATATGCCTGCAGTCGTGCAGATGCTGGGCAGTGAGAGATTCGCAATTGTGAGTTTAGTGGTATTCATGTGTGAGAATGACTGTCCACATGCACATGTTGAGCCAAACATTGTCAGGATAAAAAGCACAAGACTCCTTGACTGAGGTAATTTTTCGTGGCTGACTTCGTGAGTCCAGAACCTTTCAGGAGCTGTCAGCTAGAATGACTGTCGCAGGTCTTCTAATGACTGAATGTCAATGAGCTCGAGGTGTACAGACGCCTAATTCAATGAGGTTACCCAGCCCCTTTGTTCTCAATGCAAATTCTCCCTCAACATTCACACAGAGAGGGTCTTTCACAAATCTCATCACTTCAGTGGGGATACTGAAATGATCAAACCTAGAGTCAAATTTGGTTTTCAATGCGTCTATAAATCCCCTCATCACCTCTGTGATTTCTGGGCCTCATTTGCCCAACAAGGGAAGTGAATCATTTTGCCAGGACACATATCAGCATAAAAAACTGCGAGATTTCTTTGAAATGCATGGAGTCTCTCCCCAAGTTGTGTGACTGTTTAATCTCTGCCCTGCAGCTCAATGTTGAGTTGATTCAAGTGATGAAAAACATTGCTCCAAAAGCACGCAGCAGCTGAAGACTCGCCATTCTCCATTAGACAGAAACGTGTGGGCCTTTTATCTGTTTTGAAGTATGGAGGAACTCCAGGATCTCCTCTCTTATTTCACAAAATCGTTTTAATGCATTTCCCTTGTTAAGCCATCTAATGTCATTGTTGGTTAGGAAATCATTATATTGAGCTGACATGAAAAGGCAGTACTGTAAACTGGAGGTTCAATGAATGAAGTTGATAACTGAAGTTGATAACAGAGTCCACAATCTCTTTTAACTCACCACTTAGCTTGGCACACAAAAGGCTTTGATGGGTAAGGTGATATACCGACCTCGGCTGTGGAGCCACTGAAGCCAACCCGGCTGACAGTCCCCGTGTCCTGCCCGCTGTCGGTCACCAGCATGTTGATGCGCTCCAAATCTAACTGGTTCTCCTTAAAGAATGAGAAACCTTAAATATTATCTCACCAGTCGTGTGTCCCTCTTAAGGGATTAGTCCAAATAGATGCTCCTGAAATCATTCGCCATAAAAGAAACGAACATAGAAGCAAAGCTTCTATATAGCAAAGCAGACACACTTGGTCAGAGTTAAGGGTGTTGAGTTAAAGGCTATGATAATAATAAAAATAATGATTCCCTTATCGGTCCCACAAGGGGAAATTTGGATTTCTCTGCATTTTTGACCCAACCTATTGTATAGAAGCAGTGAGCTGCTAATATATGGCGCTCGGGGAGCAGTTAGGGGTTAAGTGTCTTGCTCAAGGACACCTCGACATGCTGTATGCAGGACCAGGGATTGATTCTGAAACCTTCTGATTGCCAGACGACCGCTCTACCCACTGAGCTATGCCACCCCTATTGGTATCAGCATGGTGGTCCAGACCATGATGCCTGGACTGATGTGTCTACTGCTATTCCCACCTCTTTAAAGATCATCATCCATCTCTCCATTTCTCCACATGATGATTCTTTGCCTGGTGGCTTGATCTGGGTGTTTGCATTTTAGATGTTCATTGATAGTACCTTCACTATGAAGGCGGTCATCATCATTATTACTGTTTTACCTTTAGTAACTTAATTATAATTCTGTTATCCTGATCATGTTGTATGTTGTAAATTGCGTCTTATTCTGTGTACACATTATCCCTTGCATGGCTGTCCGTCTTGGGAGAGAGATCCCTCCTCTGTTGCTCTCCCTGAGATTTATTTCTATTTTTTCCATTAAAGGGGTTTTAAGGGAGTTGTTACTTATTCAATGTGGGGGACTAAGAACAGGATGTTGTGGTAATGTAAAGTCCACTTAGGCAAATTGTCAATTTGTAATAATGGGCTTTACAAATGAAATTGACTTGACTTGACCTGACTTGACTATTCATGAAACCCACTCTATTCCTTTTCCTTCCTTCACCAAGAGTACAAAAAGATTGAAATGTGTATCTTTCTCCTTCATTCTGTGGAGAAGAGATCTGTCTCTGTAGGTTAGGTTGACCCGTTTTGCAAATGTGCGTGTGTGTGTACAATTGCAATTAACCCACTGAAAGGCGTCTTGGTTGAAACTGTTCTCTTGATACAGAAATGACCTCCATAGTGGGTATGGATGGGGTTGGGGGTGGGAGGATGGAGATGATGATATGACCAGAGGGAGTGATTGTCGGCTGGATGTTGTGGAAGGGAGATAGGGGGGTACTGGACATGCAGATGAGGGGGGTTGCACAAGTGAGGACTCAGCCAAGGGAAGAGGCTGGTGTCTGATCCAATCTATTGAAGAATAGGTTCAGATTGGGGGCGGCATAGCACAGTGGGTAGAGCGGTCGTCTGGGAATCGGAAGGTTACAGGATTGATCCTCGGTCCTGCATACAGCATGTCGCGGTGTCCTTGAGCAAGACACTTAACCCGTAACTGCTCCCCGAGCGCCATATGTTGGCAGCTCACTGCCAATTATATTGCAGCCAATATAATAGGTTGGGTCAAAAATGCAGAGAAATCCAAATTTCCCCTTGCGGGACTGATAAGGGAATTATTTCCTTTCTTTCTTATAGTTTCCCCACTTTTGGTCTTCAAAGGTTTGGGAGTTTGATCCCTTGTGGCCAGAAATGGTTGTCAGGCCTCTTCCAACTCTGGCGGATGTTGTTTGGCTGCAGCTGTATCCTCCATCTTCCTCCTGTAATCATTTTCACCCACCCTGATCTTTCTCTCAGCTCCCTTTGCACAGTCCTCATCTTTATTTCCTGACTTCAAGGTCCTCTTCTCCTTAAGGAGAGCCTTTATATCAGGATGAATCCAAGGTTTCCTGTTTGAAAAACACCGTACAGTCCTGACAGTATAGTGTTCCACACAAAAGTTAATATAGTCAGTGATACAGTCAGTGAGACTCTCTCTCACTGAGTTCTCCCTATGAGTCATATTGTACCTCTCACAGTTATTCCAAACAGTCATTCAGAGCGTGAACCAACCTTGCATATGAAAACATCTTTTGTGGGTTGGTATGCATTGTATTGTTTTTAAGGGTGGTAATGCTTGCAGTCAGCTCAGACTGAAAATGTCATCCGCTGGACAGATAAAACACTTCTGAATAAACTTCTGATCCAGTTGAACTAATTCACCTTTTTTTGTGTAGTCCCTTAGAGTCTTGTCAGTGTCGTCAGACCATCTCTTCATTGTGTGGTAGATAGCTGGTTGCCTGTGCACAAGACGCTTGTACACAGGCAGAGGATTAACCAGGTTGTGTTCAGCTCTTCCACGGGGTGGGGGGTGGGGG
>OMLC01043743.1:0-11533 GCA_900302585.1 Regalecus glesne
TGGTCATGGTTAGTACCCACATTGTGGGGGTGGATGCTGACTTAGATGGAGTGTAGGAATTAAGGCCTTGTGATGGAATCGAACCTGCGATGTCTGTGCTCTACCATTGAGCTCCCACAGTCTCCCAGTAGGCAACAGTTTTAGAACAGTACGAACATGTAAACATGGACTGGACGTGTCTAATAGAGAGGTTATGTTGAGTTACCTTCTGAGAGCTCAGTGTTCCCAGGCCAATACTGTCCATCTCCCAGCTGCCTGGGCAGGTTTCCTATGAGAGACGTACAAGCAGATTTCACTCAAGTCTGGTCCAACTAACCCACATCACCTGAGCACCACCTTTAGGTGCTAAAGAGCAAACACAGGTCCAGCCAAGTGAGTCACCATGTTTCTCCCATTAGTCCCTGCTGACAATCAATCGTTTCTCATCACTTTGGAGAGAATGGCCCAAGTACGCTGGTGGTCCATAAATGAGTGGGCCGTTTGCCTGGTCCCCATGCTTATGGGTAACGTCTCGGGCCCCTGCGTTCTCATGTAGAGACTGAAGTGTACGACAGGGTGAAAAAGGCCATCCAGCAAGGTAGGAAATCCCAGCTGACACCAACGCCACCTCCACCCTGTGAAGACTGAATGAGGGACGATGCCCCCTGAGCTCTGGGCCAAGTCAGCCGTTAGAGGAACATCTGAGCAGATTATTCTTGAACAGGTTGAGAGAATGGTTCATCCAGGGCTGGAGATTTAGAGCCATGAACATGGCAGAGGAAGCAGCTCCCCCTACAGAAGTCTTCACATCAGACAGGGAGGGGAGAGTCCACCACTGCTGAACTTGAGCTGAGACTAGGAGGTCAGGTTCACCTGTGGCCTTAGTGGCGACGTCACCAGACCTGGAGAGTTTAGGTAATGACAGCAGAGCTTCCTAAACCTGCCACACCTTCACATTCCTCCAGATGTAGGAGCACTGCAGAGAGAAGACCCAGGTTTGAAGCCCCAGGCTGGACAGGGTGACGGTTAAGCCAGTTAAGCTGCCTGGGAGAGGCTACTGATGCTGTTAAAGAGGGCATCCTCCCCAGAACAGGGCCAGAGGGAAGTCTGAACACATCCAGTCCACACAGTCGTGGAGCTGCAGCCAATCGTTGAGATAGAATAAGCATGGACATTGAGGACCCCCCCAGAGGAGCTCATCAGACAGCCTTTACATGCTATAAATGTGACTTTGCTACCGGTACCCCGAGGCCTTCCCCTCAGGCCAGTTAAGGCTCAACAAATAGCCGACGGTCTTCTGGAGCTCTTCTCCAGGACAGGATGGCCAAAGAAACCCTGACAGACTGCGTGACAAACCTTTTGTCCGAGCTATAACAGCAGGTGCATCAAGGGTAAAGGAAATTATGACCACCCCCAAATGGACGGGTGGGTGAAGGTCACACATGCTTGAATAGATCCCAGTAGGGTTACTCTGCATCATCCTTGACCTCTGGCTTCACCACTAAGCACAGCTGCTCAGAGGTCATTCGTCACACCAAACAGGGGCAGTTTTCAAGAGAAGGGTCAAAAGTGTGCCGGGAGTCCCATCAGCAGAGAGGTGACCTCTCCAACAGAAGGTTATAGGTTCAGTTCCCTAGACTGACAGGAAACAAGTGACGGGGCTCTTCCAGTCTATGTGTCCAGAGTACAGGAAGAAGAAGCCCTGCTCAGCGGCTAGGGCAGGACTCCTCCTCTACTCCCTCCATGGTGTGACCGGCCCTGCTCTCAGAGGGGAACGTGTTCTCATGGGGGGCGGAGCTAAAGCAAAACACCTGCTTCACTAGACCAGGGTAACAAAAGCAAACACAGACCGTCTTACCAATCTTCCTTGTAGTGTGTTCAGGTCACTGGCCACCTGCCTAAGCAGGAGCACGAGTTTGTTGCTGATGACATGGACCTTCTCCTTGGCCTCCACGCTGTCCTCCCCAGCAGCCTCCAGGAGCAGCTGGGAGGAGATCTCTTGCAGTGAGGACACCTGCTGCTGGCTGCTGCGTAGTTCCTGATCCAGACCCTGCAGGAGGAGGTGAGAGTGAGCCACGTATGTCCGGGTACTGGTCAGGACACGACAGCTTTTCAACATGCTACACAGCAACATTGACTAACTTGAGTCAGCATGAACTAAATGTGAAGAGATGGACTAGAGTCTCTTTCTGTGTGGGGGTGAAGTTACCACCAGGCCAGGATCTAAAGTAGTGTTGTCACAACAACAAAGCATTTGTTTCAATACAAAGCCCTTCGCTGAGCCAGGGAACTCTTCACTTTTCTAAAACTGGGGAAACACTCAAATATCCGGCTTGTGCTTCATTTCAAACCAGAGAGTTTTCAGCTGGAACACAAACTTTCAGAACAATGAGAACAATAAATAAAACAAGTCAACACATTCAATAGCAGCATAATCTCCAAGTGTTCGGTGACCTCTAACCTATCCTACGTCTGGGCTGTGTTGGGTTTTTTCTCAGTCAAGGTACTGAGAATCACAATCAGTTTATTGGCCTTGTGGGTTTTCACATGGAGCCAGAGTCTGGTTTCATGGCTCTCAGCTACCTCACATAGAATGACAACACAACAACCTTCAGAGATATACACAAGGACTGACTGGTATACAGGCTAGAATAAGAGAAACCCAATCTTATATTTAGATTCCCTCATCAGTCCCACCAGGGGAAATGTGGCCTTCTCCTCATCTTCACCATCCTATTGTATAGGAGCAGTGAGCTGCCCCCATGTGGGGCTCAGGGAGCAGTTAGGGGTTAACACCTCCACATGCTGTATGCAGGACCGGGGATCAAACCTGTGACCTTCTGATCACCAGACGACCTCTCTACCCACTGAGCTATGCTGCACTGGTGCAGAGAATGTGTCAGAGATTTATTGAAACATTGACAACTATTGACAACTCAGCCATTGAACTTTATCTTCATTCTTTATCAAAATGTTAAACCTGTTTGTGTACATTACAGATAAATAAAGTTCAACACAGCGTAGTGATCTATGACAAAAGTCAGAACTTTCATAGCCCAACTAATGTGGCAGCAGAACTGCCTTGAATGGCGTTCTGTCTCCACTCAGCCTCAACTGTGGTCCTCGGCTGGCTGTTTCTCATTTGTGACTCGGGCCCTTTCTGCCTTGTTTAGACTGTTGGCCCCCTAATGAAGGGGTGTCTACAGTTTCCTCATGTCCTTCTAGAACAGGACTGCAGACACTTCCAGATGTGCTGAGGACACGTTCACATGCACAGCTTGATGCTGGGATCCACAGGTCAGTGACTGCTTGGAGATACCGTAGCCAGCTAGCATGCTGATGAGACTGATGAGATACATGATGATCTGGGACTGGCCCGTGTTCACACATCATGGAAGAAACATGAAACAGCCCATGGCCAGATCTCTCTGCATCAAATCATGCTTGTGACTTGACTGCACTGACATACACGTGTGTATCAGCTGGTTTCTGTTGTTTACAGGGGACGTTGGGAGGACCAAGGAGCCTTTTGATAGCAGTCTGACCTATTTAGGAGACACAGCACCTCAGAGGCAGAGGGAGCACCTTCAGGTCAGGTCTCGCTGGTTTAATCCCAACACAGGGCATCAGTCAGCAAGGGCATGTGAGGAAACACTGAAAAGGGTTTTGAGTGGTCGCCAGACCAGAAAAGCGCTAAATAAAAATTATTCCATTCTCCATTTAACTCCAACTAAAGGTCGCCCACTGTGGTGGAACAGCGTCATCAAAAACCAACAGAACACAGCCGTGATGAACATTTCTGATTTAGAGCCAGAAACATGTTCCCAGGGTGAGAGATTCCACCACGGTACCATTTGTGTGCATATCAAACATGTTTTTCTCCATATTCCACATTGACCAACCTGTGTTTGGTGTAACCAACAGTGATGAGGACGACGGCCCACATAAGACACCCGTCTCAGACGTTTGAAGAAAGCCAGCAAACGAGAGCTTGACAGACACGGGGCTGAGGTATTATCATGTATTCCTAGGCCCCTTTGAATTACGGTACCAAGTATGAGGCTATTGTTCCCGTTAGCTAACCCCACTCAGAAACACTAGTGCCTCATGTCAGGTGTCTGTAATGCCATCCTCTGTCAGGGAATCACAGCAACAACACCAAACCAGTTTCCTCACCATGAGAGCATCTCGGAGCCCCAGCAGGGTGGTGTGTGAGGCCGAGAGGTCGTGGACGTTGACAGCAAAGAGTTTGTTCTCAGCCTGTGACAGCCATAGCAGCATGGAGTGCAGAGTCTCATGGAACTCCTGCAGCAGGAAGTGGAGAAAGGTCAAGAAGAAAAGGTCATGGAAGTTGACAGTCTTAAAGAGAAACAGTCGGAAAGGACAGCCACTTCATCTGGTCAATGAAGTGTTCTATACGTTTAACTCCTGCTACTGTATAGGAGCTGTGGGTGGCTGCAGCCCCTGGAAGCCGTTAGGGGTTCCGTGTCTTGCTCAAGGACACATCAACCTACTTTCTGAAGGAACTGATGATCAAACTATTGACCTTCTGATGACTAGACAACCTGCTGTGTGTCCTGAGCCATGCAGCTCCTCTGCCTGACCCCCACATGACCCTGGGACAGACTATTGCTGTTAGCAGCAGTATAAAGAATTATGATTAAAATGATTTATTTAATTAAATTACTCAATTACAATTATTAAAACTTAGCTGTCATAACCGTGAGCATTCTTCTGTGAACCTTTAAAATGCTGCTGAACTCATGTCCATGGTGACGTCACTTGGCATCCAGTCTCTGGGAAAAGGAAAACTTACTTTCTGGTTTGCCGACAGGCTGTGTTGTATTATAAAATGAGCACCACAACCCTCCATACAGCTGTACAAGAACATGTGAACAACAATCCTACATGAAGCTCTTATGGAGAGTCATCTGCATTTTGTTTTTACACCACTGGTGACAAAATGGGACAAATGAAAAATAAAAATCCACCCTTTCCAAATAATAGATGTAAGGGACAATAAATCCTAAAAAAGATGGCCATGGTTAGGCCTCTCTAGGGAAATGGGTTGTGACACTGGTGGTGATGGTCCAAAGGGGGGAGGGGCCGGCAAAGAGGTGTATAAAAGTGAAAAGACTGAAGATATTACCAAATGGGGAACTAACGACTGTTTCTAATAATGGTATGGACACAAACTGAATTAACTTTTGGAACTTTTGCAGTGTAGCTGACCAAAAGTTGGAACTACGTACACCATATTGCCAGAGTAAGAAGTATTTTTGCATAGCAGTGTTTTTTGAATAGCTTACGGGACATGCAAATCATCAGTGGCCATTACCCCAGTAACTCATCACTTTGTCGTTAACCTCACTGCAGAGGTTTATGAATGCAACACGTAAAGGAATCCTCTTTACCTGGCACTGCATTAGAGTTTCATGGAGCTGTTTCTCCCAGTTCTCTAGCCCAGCACAGGCCAGGGTCCAGCTGTGGTTGGCCAATCGGACACCTTCCTGAAGCTCTTGGAGCTCAGCACTGTCTCCCTGATGGAAATGACGGCTGCTCAGGTTGATGGAGATCATCAGACACTTGTAGCTGTTGAATGTCTTCTGCATCTCCTAAGACACAGGGAGGGAGATAAAGACAGCCTGAGATGGGAAAGAAGAGATCATTTTTAAGTATTGTGTTGACTTTCCTACAAGATAGTTAATTGCAGTCACCTTGCCTGGATATAAAGTAGTCCCTGATCAGATAGCTCCAGTTAAAACCAGGAAGTCTTGGGTGATACCGACTGAAAATCCCTGATCTCCAATTACTCTTGTATGAGTAATAACTGCTAAACCTGTACTTCTGAGATAATGGTAGAAATGATTTTTCTGTGTAGTCACTCAAATGAAATTGCTTGCTGTTATTTCAACATTAAGAGTCTATGAAGGGAAATAAAGTACCACAGGAGATCTCCATGACAACAGTGGAGGAAGTTAATGACCACGGTGACCAGTATATGGAGCAGACGCACAGACTTTATTTAACAGGACGACTCCACTCAAGACTATCAGCTCTTATAAACTGATTCACCTTTGTGGCTTTTCAACCAATTTAGCTCCTCAAAGGACGTACAAGTCTCTCCTAAAACTTCCTCCCTACATGAAAAGAAGAGTCAAGTGGTAGAGGAAAGCAAGGAGGGTGGTGTGAGCAAGCATGGCATGGCTTTTATGTAGTGGGCACCTCTAATGACTGACATTGGCATACATTAAGCCCTGAAACACCTCAGGGAGTTGCAAAATTAAATTCTGGTCAACCACAACCATCTGCATACATACTGATGCTGCACGCCCACTGAGCTTACACTGACATTGAAGAGGAAATGTGCTTCAGATAAATCCCCTATTAATCTGGTAGGGAGACTATTGTGTAGCAACAAGCAAACAGAAAACCAGTGCGACACTATAGACTGAAATGGTTTAAAAGTCCCAGCTGTTCACAGATAATCCACTGCATTTCAGACTCGGTGTATTTTCACAGGGCTGAGCAAATCTGTATCATCTATTAGAGACTTTCAGTGGTTTTGTACTGTGATGAAATTCAGTCATTGACATGCACAATGGTGTTTCCTAATGGTAATGATAATCGATTACCTATAATTTCTTACAACATGAGGTCAGAAATATTCGAGGGAGTCTTATTTGAAAACTAGTTTTGATTTTATACTTCATAATACCCAAAAGTTCAATATGATTGAACTCAGATTTATTTACAAATCTAATATTTTTGCATGCATACTGTAAAAGATATCGTGATGTACATCAATATAAAAATGCCCTGGTAATCATGTTTCATATTGACCACCACTACAGTTCCATGGCCTTCATAAGTTAGTCATCTCTAAAGAAGCAGGCAGCATGTCACCTTTTCCAAAGTGCTGTTCTCAGAGAAGCCGTGGACAGACACTTTGTATCACTATAAGCATGTGCATCTCATCCTAATCAAGAGAGTCATGTAGTGGTGTAATGGAGAACTCGTGGTTCCATTACCTTGAGCTTCTTGATGTTGATCTCCATATCCCGGATGCTTCTGCATGGCTCAAGCCGCTGCAGCTTGTCAAGCTCTGGCAGCACCCTCCCCAACCAGGAAGTGACATCACAAAGGTCAGAGTTGAGCTTCTTCCACAGCTCCAAGTCCTTCTTGACGTCCATCTCATTGCTATAGGTCTGGGCCTGCAGCAGCTCCCAGCGTTCAATCACACCTACAGACATATCACACAGTCTCACCAGTCCTTCTACTGGTTATATACAGAAGGAGTCTCCACCATGTGGTGTGCATTATCTGTTGTGTGTCATCTCCAATCTAAAGGCAGGGCAAATATTTCTCTAACACACATGAGGCAAATGGACTTGTTCCTATAAAGCACTTTTGTCGTCTAGCAACCATTCAAAATGCTTTACAATGCATGCCTCACATTGACCAAACATCCGGGACGTGCTGGCCCTGACTTGGAGGTGCAAACATGTCAGAGAAACATTTGATCATTTGCAAAACTTAAGCGTCAACCTTAAATAACATACATGAACTGGTCAGCAGCTCTAGACATGGAAAGAAACTCTTACTTAGTAATTATAGACAACTGACAGCATGGACTGAGTAGGTACACTGTGCCCTCTCCCCGCCAGATGTTGAGCATGGATAGTATGTAGCATGATGATAAACAATGGAGTAGCAGATGTGTGTATCCAGATGTTGTTCGTCAGTGGTCTCTCTTGCCGGCTGATGATTACATGAAGCATGAAACAGGCTTGTGCCACAGGATTGTGGCTGGAATCTAACCTACGATGTTGCTCTGCTCTGAGATAGTATTTTACGTATACTGCAGACTGGACAATGCTCTGCTATCATCCAAACGATATGTAGACATTTCTACATCTACATCTTAAATTTGTGCTACAGTAACATTACCAAGGCATTCTGTGCCTGTTCTTGCAGACCACAACAGCATCTGTTTATTCCTGCTGTACAAACAGGAACTCAAACATCACAAGCCACCATATTGCAGCGCCCCACAATGGATGGAGGATATAATCACACAACACTAAGGCTCCCAAGTCTGTACAAACTGGGACATCTTTGATGGAGAGTTGAATGACAGGATCATTTTCTAACAGACTATATCAACGTCTGTATAAAAATACCACTATTCCAGTCAAAACCAAGAAACATTCCAGCTCCAGTCCCTGGAGCACTCCTCAAATAAAACCGCCTGAAAGAGAGGCATAAACCTTTTAGGCTCCAAGATCAGGCTGGTCTCAGCAGGGCAACCCACAACATCAACACGAGGTTATTCAATCAAAGCTGAACTTTCCAGACAATCTACAGCATTTGGCAACAAGGTCACTCAAGCTTTAGTGACGGTGAAAACGCTGAGTGGATATGAAACTAAACGCACTTCATCAACATCACCTGACACAGAACTTCTCACTAATACACGTTCTTCACTGACCTCAACTCCCACCAGTTCCCAGATGAATCTGTTGACAAGCTGAGCGCCCTTCCTCCATGGCCCCCAATGAGCCAGCCTCTATCTCAGAGCAGGATTTCAGCTCCAGCTCAGCTGGTGTTAGTCAGCCGAAGGCCCTGGGACCTGATGGTGTCCCCTAGCTTGCAGGGCAGACCAGCACTATGGCACTCTCACCAATTCTTCACTCACTCTTCTGTGAATCTTACCAGTGTGCCACAACACCCACCCGCTGGACAACCACGACAATAATCCCAGTCATTATGGCTCAGTGGGTACAGCGGTCATCTGGCGATTGGAAGGCTGCAGGTTTGATCCCCGGTTCTGGAGAAAGCCTGGTGTCCTTGAGCAAGACATCAAACCCCTAACTCCTCCCCGGGTGCCAAATGGTGGCTGTTCACTGCTCCTATACAGTTGGATGGTTAATGCAGAGAACACATTCCACTGGCCTGTGTCACATGGCAATAAACCGGCCAAGGTAAAAATTCTCAAATTCTCAAAAAAACCAACAACGTACAGAAATCGACCATCACTGCCCCATTGGCTCCACATCCTAAATAATGAGGTGCTTTGAGAATCTGCTTCAACACACCGTCCTTCCTATTGTTGACCGGCAACTGGACCCACTCCAACTTGTTAACAGGGCCAAGAGGTGTGATCGTAACTATCCTCATCTCAATGTCAGCAAACTGCAGGAATAGTGATAGATACCCCATCACTCCAGCACCCAATCCTCAGCTATAACGACAGCTGAAATAGCTGACAGCTTTAAAAGTCCCAGACTCACACTGGATGACAAACTCTGCTTTGAGCAGCAAACAAAGTACATTCAGAAAAGGAGGCATCTAAGACTGTCAGTCATCCATATTGCCCTTGAACCCAGATGCTGCAGACTTGAACCCACCATGGGGCGTCAGGAAGGCCATCCAGCCATAATCCCTCTATAGCCATAAACGCTCCATCTAAGTCAGCGTCCACCTCCTACAACGTGGGGCCTAATTGTGACAGAGACAGACCCTCTTGTGTGATGATGTGTGTTTAGTGCAATGCCCATTCTCCCTGTGATCAACACTGCTGTGGACATGACTACCTCTACATTACTTACTACATACATTCAAGGCTCTCACTTACTTTAAGTACTGTCTTGATGCATGCTCAGTAATCCAGGTATGGAAATCACAAAAAGAGGTGAATCAGTTCAACTGGATCAGAAGTTTATTCAGAATAAACTTCTGATCCAGTTGAACTGATTCACCTCTTTTTCGTGGTTCCCTTACCTGAATTATTGAGCAGCATCAAGACAGTTTTGTAACCTCATTTAGAATTTTCTATGACCTCCAAAATTATTTCCAGAATATTTGATCAATTTCATCATTTTCCATGAAGGGAAAACTTACCTATACATTTCAGGTGTGCTAAATTTTCAAACTCGCATGCATTGTACTCTCATACGTATATTATTCTCTAGTGGGACCTTGTGACTGACTTTCTCCCAAGGCAGTGAATGACACTGATTAATTAAATCCGAAGTGTGAGTCTGTATCTAGCTCCACTTAGTCGGCTTATTTCAATTCCATGATGTCAAAGTGAGCGGCGGTGCCTTTCTCTCGCTGTGTATGGTGGTGGTATACCCGTGTTAGTCTGCTTGTCTGCCATGCTGCTGGTGAGCCCCGGGTCATCAAGTTCCTCCTCATCATTCAGTATCAGCTTGACTTTCTTCACACTGTTGACACTGCTGCTGCACTCTGACATCAACTTGGCCTGGAGGAGACAAAGAGGACATGACTCTCTCATAGCCTCCATCATGAAACACTAACTCTCTGTACATCCATAGTAGGGGAACTTTATACTATCACCATCCTGTTTTAAGTCATCACAACCCTGATGATGATACACAACAAAGCAGCATACCTTTGATATAAAGCACTTTACTATACTAAAATGTTTTCCAAATGCTGTGTGATTGTGGGAATTTCCGAATGCTCATTGCAAAGTGGCCATGGACCTAGATGGAGTATGGAGGGTTAAGGCTTGATGGCCTTCCTGACCCGCTTCAGTGGAATCAAATCTGCGATGTCTGGCTTGTCATTTCCAAGGTAGCCAGATATCGTGGGTTTGATCTCACTGCAGGGTGTCAAGAAGGGCATCTGGCCTTCATCCCAGAATCCATCTAGGTCCATGTCAGAGGTGGGACCAAGTCCTTTTTTTGAAGTCTCAAGTAAGTCTCATGTCTTGGTACTCAAGTCCCAAGTCTAGACAAGTCCCGAGTCATGTCCCAACTCCTAACCTTTGAGTTTTAACAGCAAAGTGATCATATATTACAATTAAAAAATGTAATGCATGAATGCTTTCTAAAAATGGTATTTATCATTTTACAAGTAAACTTTATGATTCCATGGAAATACACGGGTAGCCATGAGAAAGGCTCATCAATATGATGACAAAAACAAAATGGCTGGCCTGGTCTAGACACACAAAGTATTCCTGTCATATAGGCTAATTACAACCATTTAGTCAAAAGCATGCTAAAACAAGTCCAGCTGCATAAAAACAAACAGTGCAAACAAAGAAGCAGCATTTTATCTCATTTTCTAATAAAATGAAATGCATTTTCATTTAAAAGGTATCTAGGAAACCCCCCCACCACCACTCTAACCAATTCCTATTGTCTCAGTCCCTCTTTCTGTACTGATATACTCTATACACCTAAAACATCCCTGCCATAAAGTTACAGTCATTTGTGATGAGGCACATCAGAACAACTGTGACTGACCTTCAAATAGGACTACTAATGGAAGACCGACCTGTCTGAGAAAACAAAGCAGATCCCAGAGAGAACCTGATCATAGACTACATGTAGAGCAGAGGTCGTACTCACTGCTGCTCACGGGTCTCGAGCCCACTGAGCTAAAAGCCCAGACTGAGAACTCAGCAGTCAGAAGCGTTTTTAAGGCCAAGGGCTGTGAGGACCTACCACATACTGCTGCCAGCTAGCCCATGCTAGTTGGCATCTATTACTGTGTGTGTGTGTGTGTGTGTGTGTGTGTG
>OMLC01043744.1:0-10683 GCA_900302585.1 Regalecus glesne
ATGATATAGGGGCAGCATAGCTCAATGACTTCTAATGAATCATCTTATCTTCCTATCTACAGAGAAACCATCTCCACCTCTGTCACCTGTTGTCTCTGGAATTACCAAAGACTCCTGTGTGGTGTCCTGGAAGCCCCCCATCAGTGATGGTGGCTCCAAGATCAAAAGTTACTGCCTTGAGAAGAAAGAGAAGAAGGGTGAATGGAGTCGAGTGACAACGGATGAGATTAAACAGACTGTGTTCTCTGTGAAACGCCTGACTGAGGGCACGGATTACATTTTCCGTGTGAAATGTGAAAACCTTGGAGGAGATAGTGATTACAGTGAGGAGACCACTCCCATCATTCCTACCACAGCAGTCGAGGTTCGGGCTCCGGCCTTCAAGGAGGAGCTAAGGAACATGAGTGTCAAATACAAGAGCAATGCAACCCTAGTCTGCAAGATCACAGGACAACCCAAACCTGTGATTAAATGGTTCAGACGAGGCAAGGAGATCCACTCGGATGAAAAGAAGATAAAAATCCAGGAGTTTAAGGGTGGTTACCACCAGCTAGTCATCACTGAAGCTGATGAGGAAGACTCCACTGTGTACCAGATCAGAGCCACCAACCAGGGAGGCTCCATCTGTGCTACGGTATCTCTGGACGTTGAAGGTAAACCCATATAAAATATGGATTTAATTAATTTAGTTACATTTGATAAAGTGTTATAGTTACGCTACCGACTAAATCGAATATACTCCATTGTGAAATAGTAAATTACATTATTAAGTACTTTTACCCTGTAATTGAGTTGTGCAGCCGCCCATGTTGAGATTGAAAGGATTAACCTGTTTTTCTTGCTTCAAGTTCCTGCCAAGATCCACCTACCAAAGAACCTGAAGGATAAGGAAGCCATCCCTGCCCTGCGTGGGGAGGTGGTCAACATCAAGATTCCATTCAGTGGCAAACCAGACCCAGTCATCACATGGCAGAAGGGACAGGACCTAATTGACAGTAATGGCTATTACCAGGTGATCGTCACCAGATCGTTCACTTCTCTGGTCTTCCCCAATGGAGTGGAGAAGAAGGATGCTGGTTTCTACATTGTCTGTGCCAAGAACAGATTTGGTATTGACCAGCAGACCGTTGAGCTGGATGTGGCTGACGTACCTGATCCTCCACGTGGGGTCAAAGCCAGCGACATCTCAAGGGACTCCGCTACCCTCAATTGGGTCGCCCCAGCTAATGATGGAGGCAGCAAGGTCATCAGCTACATCATTGAGAAATGCCCCACCACTGCAGAAAGATGGGAACGGGTTGCCCAGGCCCGTGACACTCACTACACCGTCATCAATCTATATGGAGGAACCAGCTACCAGTTCAGAGTCATTGCAGAAAATAAGTTTGGCCAGAGTGCTCCATCTGAAACCAGCGGCCCTGTTATGACCAGGGAGGACAAATCTAGAGTCCTGCTGTACGACAAGGAGGTTGCTGACACTGACCATGTGCCCAGAGGTAAAGTTCCTCACTCCAGTGCTAGCAATCTGCACAATAAATATGCCATTGCAGAAGAGTTGGGCAGGGGACAGTTCGGTATTGTCCACCGCTGTGTTGACATCAAATCTGAGAAGACCTACATGGCCAAATTCTTCAAAGTGAGGGGAGCAGATCAGACCGTTGTCAGGAAGGAAATCGCAACGTTGAATATTGCCAAACACCCCAACTTCCTCCTCCTTCATGAGTCTTTTGATAGCCCCGAGGAGTTGGTGTTGATCTATGACTTCATCTCTGGACTTGATATCTTCGAGCGCCTTAACATGGCTGACTTTGAACTTAATGAGCGGGAAATTGTAAACTACATCCGCCAAATCTGCTCAGCTCTGCAGTTCCTGCACGCCGAGAGCTACGGCGTCTTTGACATCCGGCCTGAGAACATCGTGTACACCACCAGAACCAGCTCTAATGTGAAGATCATTGAGTTGGGCCAGGCAAGGCACCTGACTCCTGGAGACCAGATCAAACTTCAGTATACCACAGCTGAGTATGTTGCTCCAGAGATTCACCAGTGTGACATGGTTAGCACTGGGACTGACATGTGGTCTGTTGGAATTCTGGCCTATGTGCTCTTGAGTGGTCTCAATCCGTTCACTGCTGAAACCAACCAGCAGATGATTGATAACATTTCTAATGCAGCCTACAGTTATGATGACGAGTCCTTCAAGCAGGTCAGTGTTGAGTCATTAGATTTCACAGACCGCCTGATCACCAAAGACCGCAAACATCGTATGACCGCTGCAGAGGCTCTGGAGCATCCTTGGCTGAAGAAAAGGCCAGAGGAGCTCAGCGTCCGAATGATCCAGACCAGTAGACATAAGAGATACTACCAGGCCATGGTGAGGAAGGAGTGGAGCACCGTTGTCTCGGCAGCTCGTGTGGCCAGTGGCGGCTCTATCCGATCCCAGAGAGGAGTCTTTGTCGCCAAGGTTAAGATTGCACCATTTGAGAACGGCCCTGTTGCTGGGCAGATTGGCCATTCAGTTGTGAATGAGGGAGACAGGTCAAAGTTTATCTGCAACATTGAGAACTATGACAGCACCACTGAAGTGACATGGTACAGCGGGGTCAGGCAGCTTGAGGCTGGAGAAAAGTATGAGATCGAGTATGAAGATGGTTTGGCTGTAATCACCATCAACAAGGTCACCAGAGCAGATGATGGCACTTACAGATGCAAGATTGTCAATGAGTATGGTGAAGACAGCGCCTATGCTGAACTTTTTGTCAGTGGTGTCCGATCATATCGCGACTTCTTCACCAATCGAACGGTGAAGAAGGTGAAACGCAGGGTCGACACTGCCAGACTGCTTCAGAAACCACCCGAGTTCACTCTGCCTTTGTTCAACCACACAGCCTATATTGGAGAAGATGTGCGCTTTGGTGTCACCATCACTGTTCACCCTGAGCCTCGTGTTATCTGGCATAAGTCTGGACAGAAGCTGATCCCTGGATACGATGACAAGAAATACACCTTCATCACTGACAAGGGTCTCTACCAGCTGATTATCCACAACCTTGAGGAGAACGATGATGCTGAATACAGCGTGGTGGCCCGTAACCGGTACGGCGATGACAGCTGCAAGGCTCGACTAACAGTTATCCCCCGACCCAAACCAGCAGACAACACCCTGAGGCCCATGTTCAAACGCCTGCTTGCCAATGTTGAGTGCAAGGAGGGCCAGAATGTCCGATTTGAAATCAGAGTGTCTGGACATCCCACACTGAAGTGGGAGAAGGATGGCATGCCTCTGGCCTTCGGTCCATCGATTGAGATGGTCCACGAGGGCCTGGATTACTTTATCTTGCATGTGAGGGACACTCTCCCTGAAGACTCTGGTGTGTACAGAGTAACTGCCACTAACTCTGCAGGATCCGCTGGCTGCCAGGCCACCCTTAAGGTTGAACGAGTCACTCATCGGAAGCAGGAGTGTGTGGTGAGTGAGAAGGACAGGAGGAAGCTGGCGGAGAAGGAGGCAATGGACAAGAAGGTACGACTGTCACAGCTTCTGGCTGGCACTGAAGTCACGCCTCTACCTCCCATGGCCATGCAAGCTGTCAGGGAGGCAGCCACAATGTTCAAGCCTGCTGTGACAACCAAGAAGGGTGAAAAGACAGTGGCTGAGGTCCAAAAGGAGAAAGAGGAGAAGAAGAAGAGGGCCGATGAGAAGAGGCTACGTATGCCTTATGTTGTGCCCACTCCTCGAGTCATTAATCCAGCTGTGCTGGAGGAGGATGTGGAAATCAAGCACTTCAAGCCCCTCTCTGAAATGAAGTGGTACAAGAAGCTGCGTGATCAGTATGAGTTCCCTGAGCCCATGGACAAGATTGCCCAGAAGAGGATGAAGCGTATTCGTCTCTCCAGGTGGGACCAGTTCTATGAGGTGCCTCTGCCAAGAATCAAGGACCAGTACAAGCCCAAGTGGCGCATCTCTTCCCTGAGTCAGGATGACCTGGAGACTGTGAGGCCCGCAAGACGCCATCCTTCACCCGAGATGGAAATCTATCGCAGGATCAGGAGGAGGTCTCTGGGAGATTTGTCAGATGAGGAGCTGCTGTTGCCTGTGGATGAATACCTCTCCATGAAGAGAACCGAGGAGGAGAGGCTCCGACTTGAAGAAGAACTTGAACTTGGCTATTCAGCTTCTCCACCCAGCCTCAGCCCTGTTCACTTTGAACTGTCTGCCCTGCGCCCTCCATCCCCGAGGAGAACTCACAGTGAACATGAGGACGGAGAGGAAGTGAAGCGATACGACTCCTACCGAATCCCATCCAAATATGAGGCAGGGCCAAGCTTCTTTGACCTGCGGCAGCGTCATGACAGGGCCACATACAAACCTCCCCGACAGAAGCAGATGGTTTATGAGGAGCGGGAGAGCCAGGAGCTGCTGCGCCCCCACACAACCATTCAGAGAATCACATCTTATAAGAGTGAGCTGAAACGTATGGAGTTTGAAGAAAAGACCAGAGTCTCTAAGAAGGAGAAGACTTTCACCGTCTCCACTGTGTCTGAGGGAGTGGAATCTGAGCACTTGACTTCTGTGGCCTCTGCTTATATCCCTAAACCAATCAAGAAACCTGCATCACCGGAGCCTGAGAGGAGATCACATATCCCTGAGAAGGCTGCCAAAGTAACAGTGGCCCTCCCCAAGGTCGACTTCCTGTCCAGATACGAGGAGAGAAAGCAGGCTCTGAGATCTGAGAGACGGTCTGCAGAGAGAAGGGTGGAGGTGGTGACACAGGCTCCCTTCAGTCTGGATCATGCCCCACGTGTTACCATCAGGATGCGCTCTCATCGTGTGCCATATGGTTCAACCACCAAGTTCACAATGAACATCCAGGCTAAGCCTGAGCCTGAGATCAAGTGGTTCCACAATGGCAAAGAGATCCAGCAGAGCAGGAAGTACCACATGACCAACCTGAGTGGAGTCCTGACTCTCCAGATTACAGACTGCATGACTGAGGATGCTGGCACCTACCGTGTGGTTCTCAGAAATGCCAAAGGAGAGACTTCGGATTACGCCACCTTGGATGTATCTGGAGCAGATTATGCCACCTTCTCTTCATTTCGAAAAGACGAGGAGCCCCCATCCTCACAACTCCCTGAGATGACGAGGACGGAGGTGTACCACGTGTCCTCCTCCAAAGCCGTGGTACAGGAAATGGTGAAGGCTGAAACAACCGCTGTTGTTGAGAAGAAAAAGGAGAAGTCGGGTCGTCCAGCCCAGATCATCAGCAGACCACTGTCCCTCACTGTGGAGGAGGGAGACCTTGCCAGATTTGAGTGTGACTTTGATGGTGAACCAGCACCTTCCATCACCTGGTTGCATGAAGGAGCTGTTATTGGTTCCTCTGCACGTCACCACGTGGTCTCCACACAGTGCAGTTCCTGTTTTGAGATCAGCTCTGTTGAAATGTTAGATGAAGGCAGCTACACTCTGCTGGTGGAGAATGCTGGAGGCAAGCAGGAGGCTCATTTCACTCTGACCATCCGCAAGTCCAAATCCAGGGACAAAATCGTGGCTACCACTCGGGTCACTTCTCCAGAGGCCAAGTCCCCTGAACCAATAAAATCTCCCCTGAGACTAAAGTCCCCTGAACCAATTAAGTCACCTCAGAGAGTAAAGTCTCCATCCACAGCCAAATCCCCGATTCCATCTGAGAAGGAGAGGATGACGCTGAAGTCACCAAAGAGAATGATGTCTCCCACTCTTGAAAGGAAGCCTTTCTTCTCCACGGGGCTAAGTGATGTCACAGCAGCCACGGAGTCCATGATCAAGCTCACAGTGAAGGTGTCCGGGGAGCCCAGACCCATAATCTCATGGAGGAAAGATGGAAAGGTAGGTAGATAGTTGAAGTTTGCATCAAGGAAAGATGAATTAAAGACAGATAGCTGTGACACTTAGGAGAAGTGATGGGAAGTTGTTTAACCTCAGAATGACTAAATGTTCTTTTCCTTCGCTAGGTTCTGTCCCATGGGGAAAAGTATGAAATCTTTGAGGAGCACAGCTCTGCACATCTTGAGATCTATGAATCGGAGATCTCTGACAGTGGTGTATACACTTGCACTGGTACCAACAGTGCTGGAGAAGTGTCCACAGCCTGCACGGTCACTGTAAAAGGTAAAAGAGACCAGCGGGATTAAGTTGCTGCATGCAGGGATGTTCAAGAATGTCTTCTTTTCTTGACCCATGAAAATGACACAAATACGGAAATATGTACATGACACAAAAATGACACTTCTCTACTTCCCCTTTAGGCTCCTCAAGCTCCAAAGCAAGAACTGAAATCTCAGAGCAAATAATGAAAAAGGAACTTGGCAATCAGAAAGTTCTGTCTTACACGCAGGAAGTCAAGGCCTCCCACAGCCAGATATCCATCAGAGAGGGTCATTCTCTAACTCTGAGAGCCAACATGCCTGAAGCCTCTGGGGTCAGGTGGATCCTGAATGGGGTAGATCTGGAAAACTCAGAGCAGTACAGATATGGTGTGTCTGGGAATGAGCAGACCCTGACCATAAGGTCAGTGAGCCAATACGATCAGGGGATAATCACATGTCAGACTATGACAGAGCACGGCCTGGTCAAGTGTCATTTTGACACCAAAGTCTCAGACAAGGGCCCAGATGCACCAAACTTCATGGTGAGGCCAAGATCCCAAAACGTGAACAAGGGACAAAATGTCAAATTCACATGTGAAATTGCAGGAGAGCCTTCCCCTGAAGTGGAGTGGCTAAAAGACAACATACTTGTAAGTCCATCAAGTTTATTTTGGTGACAGACAGTTGAACCAGTTCATCTTGGCACTTTTATCGGGGGGATATTAAAAACTCATCCCAATAAATACTTTTACTCTCAATTTTGATGCCATAACACAGCGAATTTCCCCGTGTGGGACGACTAAAGGAATATCTTATCTTATAGGCTGTACCCAGATGAACTGATTCAACTTTCTGTAATTACTATACCGGAATTATTGAGTAGCACAAAGAACCCTATTGTGTTGTTTCACATTTGACAGAAAACAAGTTATTAAAACAAAACAAGAGTAAAAGAATTGTGACTTAATTGCAAGACCACGCCATTAATTCAGCAGTCTTGTTCAAGTTAAAAGTGAAATATATCTAATATTAGGTTTGGGAGAAAGTTTCACCTCTGAAAAGAAGACATTTAGGAAAAGTCAGAGGAACTTGACTGACTTCATCTCTCTTTACAGGTATCGGTCAGATCCAATCTGAGGCTGAGCCGCTCTAAGAACGTGTACACACTAGAGATATGCGAGGCCACAGTAGCAGACAGTGGGAAATACACAGTAAAGGCCAAGAATGAATATGGACAGTGTTCTGCAACAGCCTCTCTCAACGTCATCTGTAAGTTTGTTCTGTGTTCCACTTAATTATTCTGTCCTTGGGTCCATTAGCTTGGATATCTCTGGTTTTCTTAAGTAAGGGTTTATTTATATAGCACATTGTTATGAGCACAGTTACAAAGTGCTGCAGATCCAGAAGAATCAAACAGTCTGCACCATCCGTAGAGAAAAGTAAAAATGACAGCCTCGTTATAGGGAAGGTGAGTCGGTAGGGATGGGTTTTGACAAGCTTTTTAAACTCAGCTGATCTGGGGGGAGGGGACTGTGTCTCTGTGGTAAGGACCCTATTCCTCTAGAACCCTTGGACTTGTCGAGGATATGGGAAATGCCTAAGAGACTCTGGTAGTAAAATCTGAGTGGCCTAGAGGTGGAGTAAGGAGGCAGCATTTGGAAATGTATAAAGGGGCAAGACCATGCAGGGCGTTCTGCTGGATAAGCCGTATCCGGAGTGTATTCTATACTTTACCAGGAGCCAAAGAAGACGTGTGGGGACTGGTGTGATGCAGGACAGAAGTTTGGTGTTGGTTAGCTGCAGTGTTTTGCATGAGTTTCAGGTGGAACAGAGGCATTTTGCTGACATGATAAAATAGCATTTCAAATGTCGAGGGACTGGAAAACTAGGCTTTGGGTGACATCCATCCCTCTTGGGCAGCCAGGCACTCATGAAGGGAACTAAAACTACCCGAGCTCTTTGGCGTAGCTGATGAATCCACCAGCAGGTCATTAGTGTAGCAGTGGTGAGAGATGAGCTTCACATCTGTGATGTGAAAGGATCATTGTGTCCTTGTTTAACATGGCCAATGTGGACATGGACATCCGAGGTACTCCAGAAACACCATTCACACTTTTAAGATATTTTACATACTAACAGCCATGAAGCATCGTGTTGTTATTCATGTGCTTTTTATTTGTATTGTCACAGCTCTTGTTGAAGAACCAACAAAAATGATTATAATGGAGCAAAGAGCGTCTGGCGCTACCAGCATGCAGGAACGTTATTCTGCCTCTTCAGTACATATGGAGTCTGCTGGTTACAGCAGCTCTCGTTCTCCTACGTCGGAGGTTGCATTTGAGAGCATGTCAGCGACTAGCATGTCTGCCATGATGGCTCAGACAATGGTTACTATGAGCTCCAGCAGCAAAATGATGGAAATGTCCACTCGCTCACATGTAGAGGCCTCCTCCACCTTGAGGTACTGCTACAACTACTTGCCCTTACAACTGTTGTTGGCTTTGATTGTAAGTGGCTCTTGTCTAATCTGAGTATTATGATGAGTAAATACAACACTGTCTGGGGAGAAGTTTGTAAGTGTTTTGCCTATGGAAGACCATGTCTGTTTTCTTTCGGTGCTGCCCAGGTAGAAAATGCAGGAGATGTAGTTATCTAGTTTGTGTCCTCTCTTTGATAACAGGCCCTCCATCAAAGATCAGCAGCCCTCCAGTGGAGACCAGTGCTAAGTCAGGCATGCTCCTGAAAGCATCAGGGAGGACTCTGCTTGCTGGGGATTCAAAGACGCTCAGAGTTTCTGCAGTGAGGGAGAAAGATACTGGAGTCAACACCCGCAAACTGTCCAATGAGCTCAACTTCCCATCTGCAACTGCTAACCCTCATATTCGGTCCATGTAAAGAAAACAACCCCCCCCTAAATATCAAGTTAATATCTATTCCCATTTCTCTTTTTCACAACCTTTTTATTTATTGAATTAGCAAAAACAATCTTTGCTTGATTAAGACCTGGATTTCTCTTCTTGTATATATATGAACTATTTTTGTACCAAACTTGACATTAATTTATGCCAAACTAGACTCAAGTCTAAAGTTGTTATAAATGTGCCATAATGGATCATTATGACTTAGCATTTTTGAACCACTTTTCTGTGACATGTACATAATGTATATAGCCGAATTTAACGGTTATGAAAGAATGTATGAAGTTATTTATGACGATAGTAACTGAAACCAAATGAAACTGAATGTTCGAAAGGAGAAAGTTTCGCTTGAAACGAATACCCTGGAGAACGTAGAAACTAAAACACTGTGCCTCAACAACAAGTTGAAGTCTTAAGATTGCCTCAGCAGGTAGAGAGGCTCCCTGTTGAAGTTTACGAAATGAAAGAGACATCTGAATGCACTGTATTTAAGTACAACCAGTGCCATTACAATATCCTATGAATTGTAACATGGGCATAAGACCCTGACTGCTGTTTACATCTACCCTCATGTTAAGCAGCATGAACTGGCCTTGTGTTCAGACTGACTATGTCATACCACAAGTTCAATGACATGCTCACAGTGCGAGCGGCCTGCACTCCCTGAGCAAAAGTTTTTATTTTTATTTTTGCTCTGTTTCTGGCAAATAACCCCAGCTATGGGCTCTCAGTACCATCACCTGGCCATCACTATTAGGGTCCATGCTGTGCTTGTTTGCAGAGGCAGAGCCATCTCTTGGAGGTCTGCAGTGTGCTTGTGTATTAGCTTTAGTTATTCACCTCTCAGTCAGTAAGGCAGCGCTAAGCAGAAGGACCACAGTCACAACACCCAGCTGTGCTACATCCAGGAAACAGAGGCGGATTAAAGCGCTTTGCCCCAAGCTTTCGTTTGACTGAAATTAGAATTGTAGAATTAACTATTTCTTGGCAACCTCCTTGAGTTATACCCATTATTGATTTAATAAAGCATGATTATCAGCACATCATATGTCTGTTGTGATTCCTGGTGTCTGTTACTCTGCATGGCACCACTGTTCCAGGGTGGTGACCTCCTCCCTGTAGGCCATCTCATCACTGAGGGAGATCAAACCCACAACTGCTGTCATCCATGAACTTCACAATGCTGTTTGAAATGTTTGTCGCCATACAGTCATAGATAGAGGGAATGCAGGAGAGGGCTGAGAACTCTTTCCAAACATTACATCTCAGTTGCTTTCAAACCCCTGAACACACTGCGTCAAAAGTTACCCCCCCCCCAAGCATCAGGTCCCTGACCCCACCAGAGCAATGTAGTGTCTGATGTTAATGATGGAGGACTACAGTGACTTGTACATCGGGGAGACCAAACAGACAGTGGCCAAGAGGATGGAACAACACAGGAGAGCCAACATGTCAGACCAGGACTCTACAGTCTCCACCATCTACAGACCAGGGACACTCAGTCTCCACCATCTACAGACCAGGACTCTACAGTCTCCACCATCTACAGACCAGGACTCTACAGTCTCCACCATCTACAGACCAGGACTCTACAGTCTCCACCATCTACAGACCAGGACTCTACAGTCTCCAC
>OMLC01043746.1:0-11659 GCA_900302585.1 Regalecus glesne
CCCTCAGCTGGGGACAGTGCAAACAATGAGGAGAAGAAGGGTCAAAACATGCTCACATGGCATCTGTGTTTCTACCAGGTCTTTGTATCTTATAGTTTGAAATGGCCTTCATAATGTTGATATTTGAATTCTAAATCAACATTCAAATGGTGCACATATTTTTGAATTCATTCATTCATTTTTACTTGTCTTTTCATTCCGTTCGAGCCACTGACATGGTGGATGTACCATGCCAAATGCTACCGAAAACATGCAGTGACCGCTGGATTGCATCCCAACAGTGTCAACTCCCACTGAGCGAACAGGCCATTTTCACACTTGTGGGTTCCTAACCTGGAACCATTCATTGTTGTGTAAACTGACTTGTGTTTATGTCTTGATGCATGCTCAATAATCCAGGTAGGGAAATCACAAAAGAGGTGAATCTGTTCAGCTGGATCAGAAGTTCATTTCAGAAACGTTTCGTCACTCACCAGATGACTTCTTCAGTCTGAGCTGAAGGCAAAGATCCCCCTCCTTATAAACAGTACCTTGATGCCACACAACAATAGGTTGGTGTGTGACTTGTGGTTAGCCAATCACATATGGCTGAGGCAAATTTTAAGTGTTATTGAATAGGGGCTGTGGTGAGCTTAATGTTCATTAGGCCAAGAACACTTGGTTAGTGCCTTTACCCCATTTGTTCATAATTATCTTTTATGTAGTTCTGCAGTAATAAAAAATATAGTCACACAGTCAATGACACTCACTCATATGAACTATAATAGTTTTAATACTCGTTTTTATATTGTTTAACAAGACCAGTTCCAAACACAATTATCTATTTACTAGAATACTTAAAACCCAAAACATTTCTCTGGGAATTCCTCATATTCATAAATATTTACACATATAAGCTCCTAGATATACAGGTGCGATATCTGACAAGTATATGAGACAGGGTTAGTGGTGTTTACAGTTACCATTTAGCTGCCTGGAGATACATATCCATATATGTACCAAAATAGTAGAGGCCCACCTTTTATTTCATCTTTGTTATCATTTCATGATCCCTCCACACTCTTCCAACTCTCATGTCCTCAGTGTCAGTAATAAAATCACACTAGCAAGTTACAGTTACTGCCAACTGGTCTTGAAGTTGCCAGTAGAATTTATTATTTCTTTTCAGTTTTGCCCGTTGTCACATATTTGACATGTTAAATATTACAGATGTCTGGGCATTTAACTTCCGCAAGCCCAAAACTAGGAGCTGCATTGAGAGTATAAACAATTGCATCTGGACCTTGGATAAGACATTTAGCATAGCTCAGGAGGTAGGGTGGTCATCCAGTAATTAGAGACCGGTGTTTTGACCCGCAGCGCCTGCAGAAACTGTGTCAAGGTGTCCTTGAACAAGACACTGAACCCCTAACTGCTTCCTGAGTGCCGTGCTGCAGTTGTGTTCACTGCTCTTATACAACAGGATGGATTAAATACAGAGAACAAACTCCACCAGACTTGGTTGTGTGGTAATTGAACACTATCACTTTACATTGATTGGGCAGTTGTTAGTATTATCTGAACAGCTGAGGTTTGCGCTCAAGGCCCTTTTTCATTGTGTTAGTTTGTCATATTACCTTAATTATTCATACTGCCAGTGCCTGACCAGAATACTCCCCTGACTTAAGCCACACCGCGTGAAACCTACTTGCTGTTCCTTTGGACTGTGGCATTTCTTTCCATAATAGACACTCAGACTGCTCTTGTACTCTCCTCTAGCTGAGCTAAAATCTCCTATGTGATATTTAAGCTCTCCAAGTGGAAGAACTGGTGGCCAGTTTGGGACAAAGTGTATGGCAGTGGAAAATGTGGCATCATCCACAGGGAGTTTGGGGAATGCTGGAGCAGCTGGATGTTTGACATGACCCATGGCAACAACAGGAGGACACTGATATGACAGTGATGAACCTCATGGCATAGGTCCAAACCTGGAGTAAACCAGGGAAAGTTCAGAAAGCTATGCAGCACCAAGGGTATTAGAGGTTAGGGCCTGAAGCTTTTTAGTCCTTCCCTTGAGGAATATGCTGATGGGTCAGGAAGCGATCCTGAAACAAATGAAGCATGAAAAAAATAAAGTACAGGTATTAAATTAATCGTCCTTCCATCTTTTTTTTTGAGAGAGAAGCCCATTTTATAGGTCATGATAGGTCCCCACATTGTGGGGGTGGACACAAATGTAGATGGAGTTTGAGGGATCATGATACTCCGCAGTGGTTTTGAACCCACAGCCTCTGGTTCATCAGTTCCTGGAGCACTCACTCTACCACTGAGCTACCACAGCCACATGCACACTTTTCTTGCAAAATCAAATTGGTAACATCCAACAATATCATCACTCGCCTGTATATAGGCAATCCTTTTGTCTTTATGGATGCTCATTAATCCAAGTAAGGAAATCACAAAAAAGGTTGAATCAGTTTATCTGGATACAGTGTTGATGCTTTTTGTGAGTCCATCCTTATGCATATATCTGACGATTCTTGTGTTATTGTTATGTTAAGAACACATTTTAAGAGCCATGAAACCAGAGTCAAATTCCATATGTGTGCAAACCTACATGGCCAATAAACCCGATTCCTAATGCAGTGGCCAACAGTATGACAGTACAATAATAATGACTATCACCTGTGTGTGCTTGACAGAGTGGTGATTTACATGTGCTCCTGGCAGATGGAGCTTTCTGGCCTCACCACCAAGGTGGAGAGACTTGCATAGATCCTCTGAGAATGATGTGAACAAGCAGCCATGATTGTAGCAACGTCTTGCTTTAATAAATCATCAATGTGTGCTTTGGGAACTGACAAGCCAGATGTTGTGGGTTCAAACCCACTGTGGGGTGTCAGGAAGGGCATCCAGTCTTAATCCGCCCCATGCTCCATCTAAATCCATATCCACCCCCACAAAGTGGGGACTAATCAGGATACGTAAAAACAAGCCTCTTATTATCACAGGGCTATACACATTGTTACGCTGCTCTAAATTTTGGGATGAATGTGGCAAGGAGGACGACTTGTCATGTCTTCAAGGAAAAGGACCCAGCCTCTCTCCTCCTCAACTTGGAGCCACTGGCTGTTCACCAGTACCCTCTTGACAATCTGCCCAGCCTGGTTTCTTCTGCCACTGAGAGGATGGGTAGCCTTTGTGTCCAGCCATGCAATTGGACCTGCTCTCATTTGCCATGTCCTAAGATGGTGCCCATCATTCATGACATAAAGCATGAATGGGCCCCCCTGTTCGGCATCTAGACCCTGACTGTGGCTTATGATTCTTCTACTCTGTGGGGGGAGAAGAGACTGCCTCTTATCAAGGATGCACTGAAGGTCTGCCTCCTGTGGGACCACTTAATTGCCACCTTTTTTGACCATGGCTATGCTGGTGTCTCCTGGGTGGTGGCACTGGATAGCAACTTAGCTTTTCTGGCTGGGTCTCTTGACAAGCTCCCCCATGAATGGTCTGAGCCGTCTGTTAAAGAGGCCATCACAAATCAGTAATGGTTGCATCATATGTGCTACACAAGTAGTGTACAGGCATCTCTGGCTGGGCCTGTTGTTCCTGAATGAGTGGGAGTGGCACCTCCTTCTAAACACACCTCTCTCTTATGATCCCTTTTTTGGTCCAGCCATCCAGGACCTCACAAACAGGTTGGAAATGGCTCAAAAGGCATCAGAGCAGTGGGCTTCCAGCTTCATCTTTAGCAACCCCCTCTGCAGCAGCAGCAGCTTTATCCTCCACTGAAGCCCTACCATTACCGCTTTGCCAAGGACAGGCCCTGTGACTTGTCCTCCTTTAATTTTCCTGGGGGTAAACCTGCCTGTGACTGGGAACAGTCTGTGTAGTTGCTTTGTGGTATGACCCAGCTGAAGTGACTGAGCCATGATACAGTCTGAGGAGGGGCACCAAATCTAATCAATGGGTACTGGCAAGTAGCCTATAATAACCAATAAATGCCTGATGTCTTGAAGGGGTGGGATTAAATGAATGACTTGGTCCGGTTCTAAATGTTTGATCTTGTGCTATATTAAGGACATATGACTAAATATCAGTAGACTTTCAGCTTCTTGAACATCACTAGCTCAGTAAAGTCCTTCTCATGTCAGCGAGAAACAAGCTTAAATCACATTCTAATTTCCTTGTTTCTGGTCAAATGGGATTAAGGACATAGGGGAGATGCGTGGGAAAACACTGATGTGACTGTATCAGCTCACAATTATTGCTAAAGGGATCTTGGGAACGTACACTTCTGTGAAAAGTCAAGTTTATTTACTGAGCACAGAAAACAAGCAAATTTCACAGAATACTACACAGAAAATAGTGTATGAAATTTGTGTATTCCAACCAAGTCATGCAAATGCCAGGAAAGCCAAGAAAAAAATCAGAAATCAGATACCGATTTGTTGTAAAAATTAACCAAAACACTCCAAATAATTGTTAAACTTCCTGAAACTATTTTTAATTTGGGAAAAGACAAGAAAATTGTTTATGGAAAATATGCAGAAATGTCATCTTAGTCTCAGACTCTGAGGGGTATAGTGCTCGGTATCATCTAATAAAAAGCCCACTGAGGCAAATGTGATGTGTTATACAGATAAAAATTGACTAGATCTGCAGGAAGATGTGATGCCAAGAACATCCTGTCACAGTTGTGTAACCACACAATCTGCACTTGTATATTTATACTATAAATTATTTCCCACTTGTTAAGTGTCTGAGGCATAGGTGGGAGACAAAGGAGAGTCTTTGTTAATAGGCTTTAATTACTGATAAGCCAACATTGCCTAATTTTCAAGTAAGACCCAATTTATTAAACTGTGTTGTCTCTACATGTTAAATGGGTATGGATATTGTCTTTATTTTTTGAGGCACTGTCAAATTTTTGCAGTGACAGAGTAAAATACCATGTCCCAGTTTCTCAAAAGTCTACCCATCAAGTTAAGTTGGTTGATACCAATGTATCATCTTTCTAGTCACCTCATATATTCTATGACTGTAACCCAATAGACCCCACGTGTGGTGCATCATGGCTCTAGATGTCTTTGATGGCCCATATTAAAAAGGTCATGGCAATTTCAAGCAGTGATTTCATTCCCCAGAAGTCAAATTTTGTCATATTAATATTTCTTGCAATGTTTTGCATAATTATGACCATTTATTTTTGATAAAAACTTTATAATGATCATTTACTGTTCAACAGATGTCGATAGGGAGGGTGCATTAGACATGAGACAAGGAATTCCTTATTGCAGGTTACCTGCGAACAATTACAAAAACGTCGAACAGGAGCAACATAAGCAGTACACAACCTTATTCACATGAACTGTAGGGACTTAAAGTCAAAAAGTAGTCAGATGACATTCTGTCCTATCCATACCCTGGCCAGAAGATTTCATAATTTTGTCATACATCAAAGCTTAGACAGGACAATGTTTGGTTAACAGAGGAAGTCTGCTAGATGTTTACAGCAACTAGCTTTCTAGTCACAACTTAAATGGCACTCAATATCTAAATAGGACCAGTGTATGTAGATATTTCATAGCCCAGTTCATGGCTCTCTAGAAATGTAATCCATTTTTGTGAAGTTTAAAAAACACAAATATAGTCTTTTAGTATGCAGTCAGGGAAGGAGGAACATCTAGACATATTTCTTGCAAGAAGACAGAGCCAATAGTAGTTCCAATGGTGAGTCTAACATACTGACAGAAACTATTTCACTGGTTTTGGGTTAGTGCTTTTTTGGGGGCAAGAATCAATTTTAAAAACTTTGGGCACTTGTGAAATTGCAACTTCATTTAAAACAAACCAGACAGAATCAGATTTCCTTTCATGGTCCTTTAAATCTGCCATTTAGAGGGGTTATCCATAATTTGCTTTTTCCTACAGATGTGAAAAATGTAGATTTTTTAAACTCAATTTTGCCATATGACGTGTCTTGTTTGTTTTTTTATCCACCATGAATAGTCCCATGGACCTATACCAACATGTTTTCAGCTCAAATAAATTATTTTTTAAAGGGTTTCTAACCTGTTAAAGGACAGACTGATCATGACATAATCCCAGGGACTGCATTTATGACACTTTAAAGATATTACTTCTGTATATTATTAATTGGATGACTAGTGGCATCACAACAAAAAACCTCCCATATAACTGGCATTATCTATAAGTTATTACACCTTTATGTGTATTTTATATTGATGCATTTTATTATCATCATTTTAATATTGTAACTTATTTTTCATTGAGTATTATTGTAGCTTATCTATCTACATGGACATATAAAACAATATCACACCTACTCACAGAAGTGGAGATAGTTGGCTCACTTGGTCTACACAGAGCAAGCAGGCTTAAAGTATATTGCTGTAGCAAAAAAATAATAATGTCAATTGCAGTTGGAATTTTAAATAACCTGGTCTTAGTGACTTCCTGTTTTTCCCCCAACTGAGCAATTAGTACCATGATAACAGGATTGTATGATGCTGATCATAATCACACCTCCTGTGAGTCATCATTGGGGAGAGAGAGAGAGAGAGATGATGGAAAAAAATCAATTTCACACCATCTCTACAACAGATTAATGAGAACACGTATCCCAATTCTCAAGTACGCACACAAAGCTCATTTGGAGCTATGACCTGCTGTGAAGTGACAGACAGCAACTGAACACTTGTCTCCATGAGAGACTTCCCACTCTGACAACACACCATGCAAAGCTCTTCCATAACTTCAACTTTTCAGACACAGATTTCCATTTCACTAGTTATTTAGTGTGCATTTAAAATCTAGGCATTAATGGCTGTCCTATTTTACTGTCTTAATCTTACTCATCTTAATCATCAAAGAGGATCATTCATCATCGAATGGTGATCTTCCCATTTCTCAAATATTTATATTAATCTCAACTGCTGATATGATTATTTGCCTGGGGCACGCTGTTTAAGGCTAAGACACAAGCTTAGAAAAGTCCATCGTAAATCTTAAAGTCTTAACAGTATTTGAAGATTCTGGTCAGTGAGCAATGTGATGTATGCCAACAGGTAGGGCAACATGACAGTCAACAATTTCGACAATGTCAGGTAAATGAATCCCATGTCATTCCACAGCCAAAGATTACTTTTGACCATAACATACGATGCAGAACCAACTGACATAGGATCTGTTTTGATCGTGTGTTGTTGCTTCTGGACAAGTGCATTTTCCCTGGTTTCCAAAGTTTGGTGTGGAACTCCAACATCTTCAAACCCGGAAATTCATAAATTGATCTATTATTAGAAATCTGACACTCATGTTAAAACCCTGAATGTGAAGGTTTTTTAAGGGGGTGGAAAAGAAAAAAGATGTCTACCTGTACTCTCTGTACCAGCAAGACGGCTTGTGAGTCATTCTGGTCAGCCTCCAGGATGAGATCAGTTAGCTTGTGGATGATGACGTCAAGGGGACCCTGGTCCTCCAAGGGCTGGCTGAGGTCCAGCTGATTTTGTCAGGGAAAGGTAAAAGGTAAGAAGGGCACATTCTCAACTCAGGTATTCATTGTAAAACATCTCAGTTGGAGATATTTGACCAAAAAGCCACAAGAGGTGAGTTTTAGAATAGCTATTAAAAGATGTTATTAGGTACACCACAAAGGGAACTATATAGCGGAGTCACAAAAAAGATGAATACGTTCCTCGGGACCCAGATGAACCGATTCAACTTTTCCTGCTTTTCTCACCTGGATTATGGATCATGTATAAAGACATAGCTGAGGGATTTATTCCTTTTATAAATTGGTGGAATAGTGCCATCTAACATAAAAGGAGATCTAACAAATCTTTTTGGCAGCCAATTGGGCATTTTTCATCAGTTAACATTAAGCATGATTTAGAACGAGGAACTCTTCTCCTGCTAAAAAATATTGCTGTAACAGTGGCAATAAAAACAATTTTCCCTTTATATGAGGTTTATTTTATATGTGTGGAGTAAGTTTCGGTTAGCATGGTAATACTTATGCAGGTAGAGTTGCATTGGGTATTTCACAACAGCATCAAATGTGAGCCAATCAAAGAGGAGGCCTATTGATTTTATAAATAGCCTTCCCCTAACAATGACAGAGTTATTATACAGTTAGAAGCGCAAAATCATGCAAAGTGTGACAGTGACTTTCTGTAAATAGCTTGTTCCAAACCCATCACTGTACCAGAGGGGGAGGAATTGGTAGTGGGTGATATAATGAAATTGTAGAAGTGGTAGAGAATTGGATACAGCTACATCATTTGTCCAACTGTTTAATGCCAGGTTGAGAGAAAACTAAAAGTAAAGTATTGGAATGGAGCCACCCCAACCCCATCTCACCTATATTACCTGAAGCAATGTTACTATTTGCAAAACTCATGTAGGTGGGGCTGCTTTACTGTCAGCACAACAGTGTAGTTGTTGTTAAATATGTGGAGCGTCCTCCATAGCATGGATTTATTTTGGATCTAAGAAGTGGGACCGAAAGCTGAGAGCTATCATATCCAAGTTGTGTTCCATAACTGTTATTGCCGTGGGCGAGAACCCATGCAATCTATTCTTCAAGGTTATATTCCCCTTCATAATTTCTCACACTTGCCAACTTCTAGTGTGCAGATAGCTGGTTGTTTCCAGCATGCAATTAACTAATAGCATTTGCATCAAAAGTGGATGTAGCTCAGACGTAGTTAATGTCACCCGTTTAGTGATACCTGTATCTGTATATCAGCCTGCAGCAAAAGTAAGGTTGCCCGAAGAAGTTGTATGGGGAAGATTTATGGCATGCAAAACTTGGTATCAAAAACACCAGGCAATGTCATTTGAGCCTGACATGGAGTCTCTATGCAGTGTGCTTCTCCACAAGGATTGCATTCTTATTTTTTCTATAATAACAACAATGTATCAAATGTGAAAGTGTTTTATTGTCACATAAAGGCTGGTAGAATTTGTTCCCTGAATTACACCCATCCTATTTTATCAGAGCAGTTAGTCCAACAGAATGCGGTACTCGCGGAGCAGTTAGGGGGCTCAGTGTCTTGCTCAGAGGGATTGAACCATCAACTTCTGGTTATCCTGATTATCCTTCCTACTGAGCTATGCTGCCCCCCATGTGTGAAGTTGACAAGCATTACCATTCCTTCAATCAACTATTGTAATGATGAGCAACAGTCAGAAAGATGCCAACGTTTTTGTTGCAAAGAATTAACATCTTATATTGTATTCAGTTATGGAGCAAATATCAATGCTGAGTCACTTCTATGTTCAGGCCCAACTCTGAATCACACAGACAGAACTGTACATCAAAATCCATTTCTACATCCAAATACCCTTGCCAAATAGCATAGGCCTATAAAAGATAGTTACTATACAGTATAGACATTGTACCCCTCATGTGTTTGACATGCTGTCAACCACTCAATCAAAGGTCAAATGGGGAAAAAAAAACAACTCAAAACATGATTCCTGAGACCATGATATGTGATGAAATCAATCATATATAAAATCTGTGGAAACACAGAAAAAGGATAAAAGCATTAAGGTGAAATGTACTCAGATAATGTTTCAAACTGCTCTATGAGAAAGATGATGATAACATCCCAGATATCCTCAAAATATGGTGACTGGTGACATGCACTTGTCATTTACCCCAGTAAATGACACGCACGCGCGCACACACACATAATTAATGAAGAAGTGGGAAAGAAACACCAGGCTTTACAGCGGCACTGTGGCCACTCCTATGCCAGGGCAAATGAGATGTACGAAGCACAAGGAGCCTCTATTGTGATACTGACTGAATATATCTACTGTGAGTGAAGGAGCAAAAGAAGAGCTCTCTCTGTGTGTACCTGTGTGTATACCGAGATAACATTTAAGTTTAAAACTCAAAGAGAGGGTGGATTTTAATGTGGTGGTTTTACAAGAAGAAATTGTATTCAAGTGAGGGGCTGAGGAGCGAGGGAGAGAAAAGCCCTTAGTGTGGTGCTTCAGGTCAGATTGTCCTTGGCTGAGACCATGGATTTCATAGAAACAGAAAAGGTCCACTGATAGAAAAAGGCTATTTAGAGACACTGGAATAAATGGAAATCTATTGGAGCTCCCTGAGGGCCAAATTTAAGCTAGGACGGGTCTAATTTCTCTAATTAATTATTCCTAGTTCTGCACCATGAAAATTGAATTCACAGCAACACAAGGCAATTCATTGTGGTTTTGGAACACTGAATGTTTTAAATTCATACCGCAAACATCAGTGTAACTTTGCTAGCCAGTGTACAATATGCAAGCACTTTGGGAGCAGCCAAACATGGAAAATGATGGTGTTGTAAGCACAAACCATCAGGTTCTCCATGTGACTTATATAACAGAAATGATTCATTACCCATACATAACTAATCAGCAAACGGAGATCACCAAGATTGCCACTGACAAAAAGTATTCCAGTAGCACCTGCGCAAACACCAATTAGTCACTCAGGATCCACTAGAATGTCCTTTGTTCAGCTCAGACCATCTTGGGGGGATGGGGAGGAGGGCAAATGCACCTTAGCCAAATAGGTGTGGACCAGTGCAAAGCTTGGAGTACAGCGCTGTGAAATAGTAGATTGTCTAAGTTGGTTTAAGGGTGGTCATGACCAGAGACAATGTGCCCTCGTTAATCATTCTAAGAGTTGTGACAGATGAGTAACTAATTAGCCCACCCTTGATCCTGCACTGAGACGTCGATTGTAAGGAGTGGTAAATCTGTTAAGTATCAATCGACTTAAATGCCAGCATCATTACCGGGGATGTCTCAGACTGTATATGCTATCTGACTGTGACCTGGTTTCATCCAAAGCCAAGTAATAAACAGAGTGCGCAGTAAATGTGTCTATCTTATTATGAAGCTGAGAAATGAATCAGGGATGGAATGTGGGTTTTGCGACACTGACCAGGAATGATCTGTACAGTGCATCACATTGTATGCACACAGTACGCCCACGCCCTACACAGAGCTATTTCTAATGGATCCCGGTAGGAGCTCATTAGGCAACATCATTACGGCATCACTCTCCCAGTTGTCACGCTGTTGAGCCACAACCTCCTCTTGCCTCTCTTTTTGCCTGCACCAACAAACCTTAAGGCCTCCATAGACACCTGTGAACAGCAGGGTTTAATATCTCAACATCTGTATGAAATATCTGGAGCCCAATGACTTTAATTGCACTGATTGAGGCTGAACGTCTGGAGACTGTCAACAGGCGTTAAGGTTGAAGTTTAGAATAAGTGGTTCTATAAATCTGGGTGTCAAAGCAAGTTTATCAGAGGTATGTTGTGGAACGGCTGACACTGATGCAGATAAAGGGCATGAACACAAGGCCATTACCTTGTCACTGCTGTGTTGTAAAGTTAACAACTGTATGAACAAAGTTAATAAATGATAATAATAATAATAATAAATAATAAAGTTGTCAAATATGGACACTGATGTGACCACCAAAGCAGACAGGGCCCTGGCAGCAAGCAGTGTGAAGTGTAGTTTGTGTCTTGAAGACAAGGAGTGAACTGACCAGCGCTTGGCCTAAATCTCTCTCTCTCTCTCTCTGTGTGTGTGTGTGTGTGTGTGTGTGTGTGTGTGTGTGTCTCTGGGTCTCTGG
>OMLC01043748.1:0-12324 GCA_900302585.1 Regalecus glesne
CTTATAAAACAGATATAGAGACAGTTATCCTCTATTCAAGTGAAAACATCGAAATGAACTAAAATCACAGAAAAAAAATCAAAGAGTTTGAACAAATGATTCAAGACCATTTTAATAATGGTGCACCTTCCGTATCAGCAGGCTGCCAGTGCTCCAATCTGAGTGATGTGTCTCAGAGGGGGAAAAGGGCAGACATTTTGTGCAGAGGTAAATACCTCAAATGTTAGCTGTGGGAGTGTCTTCGATTTGTCCTTTAGGAAGATGCTGACTTGTAATACACTGCACTCTTCCTCCCCTCCTCTCATTCATTTACCGCTGCCCCATTTTCTGTCCATCTCCTTCTCTTCCCTCTGCTTCCAGATTTGCAAAATTGCAGTAGCTGGTGATATGTAGAAATCCTACACACTTGTTGCCTGGACTTTATCTCTACATTATTCTTTGCGCTCCTTCCACTCATTTCCGAGAATAAGATAAATGAACGATGTACACTTGGTGCACCTGTCCTCCCTACCCTACCCTCCCCTCAAACGATAAGGGATTTCATTAACGTGAGAATGCTCAGGCTGAAAGAAACATAATTGCCTCAGTGTTGTTGTCTTCTTGGCTGCCGCCGCCCTAGTTCCCTCCTTGCTTTACTCTTGACTGTTAAGTGATCATTATATCAACACAAGGGATGGGCCAAGGGTAAAATATTGACAAAGTGCGGTCACGTACATGCAACACACAAGGGAGTGTGTGTGTGTGTGTGTGTGTGTGTGTGTGTGTGTGTGTGTGTGTGTGTGTGTGTGTGTGTAAGCGCGCACGAATATGTATATTCGTGGATGGGTGGGTGGGGTGATGAAATGTAAGAAAAAAATAATGGGGGGGAGCATGAGAAGGAGAATGTCGGATTAAAAGGAGTCAAATAGAAAGTAGAGGGCGGACAGAGGAAGAAGGAGGACAGTTTTAGGAGAGAGACAGACACAGAAAAAGAAAGCAAGAAAGAGAGAGAGAGAGGAGACAGAGGAGACAGAGACAGACGTTAGAACAGTGAGGGAGAGGCAGAGTGAGACGGGTAGGTGTGGAGCGAGATGGGGAGTATGCTAATAGAATGACAGCCGACGTGAAGTGATATGATCAATCGGGAAAGATCACACCATCCGGTAATGATTTAAACACTGGGTGCGATCCATCTCCCGCCCAGCATCTTGATGGATAACTGTATGAAAAAGATACATAATTTTTTGACTTGCCATTTACACAGCGTTGCACCTGAAAGCCAGGCAGCATAACAGACAGTTTAAAATGTCAGGGAACTAACTAAGAAAAGGAGACAGGTCGGCCAGTGGAATCTTAATTAGAGGAAGCTCTGTCTAATGGCTATGGCTGCTATGCCAGCAATAGCAGAGCATCTATCGAGAAGTGACACACACATGTATATTTACTGATATCAACACATGCATGCATACTGTAAATCTTACATAGCAACATTCAAAAACATTTATTTCACTCATACACACACAAATGCATAAATACATGTAAGTATGAACTGGCACATGCCAACACACACACACACACACACAAATAAGTGTGTGTGTCTTCGATGCTTACAGCTGACCAGTCAATGACCAAATTTATCTAGTGATGATGCTCCGTCACAAGAACATTCGGTGGGTAGTCTGGAAAAGCATGTATAGGATTTACCTATCTATCCCTGAGCAGACCTGGCTGTTGAGTCTGAGCCAGCGCCACATGATTGTGTTAATTAATCTGCCATTGTGAGCATGGGGAACAGCTGCACGGGCTCTCGTGGCTGCGTTGTCAAAGCAAAACAATGCAATGTTAAGCTTCCCCCACTGAATCTTCCATTACAAAGGAGCCTCAACAACAGGGCTAAATTCATAAATCCACAGATCAATTTTTACCAGCACTAATGTCTGACCTTTAAAGGGAAAAAGGGTTTTTTACATGCTTCATTTGGGCTTGAAATATGGTCAGATATGTGATACCTAGGATTTGGGCCAAATTCCCCACAGCTTGAAAAACAAACCTGGTGCAAAGACAGAGACAGAGAAGGGGGATGGAGGGGGGGGTAGAAAGCGAGAGACAAGGCAAAAGAGGGAGGAAAGTGCGGAAGACAGAGTGAGAGAGAGAGAGAGAGAGAGAGAGAGAGAGAGAGAGAAATGGGCCTGATCTGCTAAACAGAGACAAACAGATGAGTGTTCGGAGTCACCAGCTGGTTGCTGGTATTTCAAAACAATACATCTAACACGATTAGTGGGGATCCATTGATTGACGTTATTTGGTGTTAATTTAAATAGGACGGGGGGGACAGGAAAGAGGGGAGGAGAAGGGAGGTGAGGAGATTTTCTGAGAAAGGCTTTTCGTATGCCCTGCAAGGTATCATTGACTGCCAAAGGAACTTACCAGGGCACGTCATAGCTGTCCATGGTAGACTTACACATGTGACTTTGAGTCTTGTGACTGACAATAGACTGTATATACCTACGCTTGTTAATGGATGTATCGTAAATGGACTTGTTCTTAAATTGCTTCACTAGTCTAGCAAGCACTCAAAGCATCTTACAACAAATACCTCATATTTATTCAGAGGTCCATGATATGTGTAGCGATTAGTCCCCATGTTGTGGGGCAGGACACAGATTTAGATGGAGCTCGGGGCATTAAGCCTAGATACCCTTTTCTTGCCCCCGCAGCACCAGGATACAAGCCTGCTACATCCAACTTGAAAGCACATACTCTACCATGGAGCCACCATGGATAGACAGATAGAAAGATGGACAGATAGAAAGAAAAAAGAGATTTTCGAAATGCTGTCACGGTTTTTGCACCAATTGTGATGATAAAATGGACGTAAACACTGAATTTGGTGATTGGTATTTAAAGCATGGATATACTATTGATTCTGGTGATGAATGACAAAACGCTCTTACATTCATTTTGAAACAACATTGATCAAGGGAGAGACGTAAATAAAAATAGGTTAGATGTGATGCCGTGGTGAATATTTTCCAGCAAAAAAAAAATGATTCAGCACATCTAACTGAACCTGGAACGTAACCACAATATAGTCTCTGAGATTACTTTGCCTTCACAGGTTCTTTATCTTATCTAACAGCCCATTTGCCGTGTTTGCTGCACCTTGACTGAAATCATGTTTTTTGCTAAGTATTAAGAAGAAAACTGATACTTAGAAGAGAAAACAAGCTCCACCTCCAGGTCTGTGTGGCATGGCATAGATACCATTCAGCATGTCTCTTCCCAAATATGAGTACAGTCTCCATGTACATGGCATGGCTCTGGTGCTTGCTCCACATACTTCCAGAGAGGCAGTGATGCGCCCCAAAATCATCAAGATATCTGGCCCTCACCCTGCACTGCAGCCCATCCCTTCTGTCTATCAGAAAGCTCTCCAACAGTCCACAGACTATGCAAGACACTTGGGGAGGACACATCTACACATCAAGTATGTACTGATGGACTTGAAATCTCCTTTCAGTCTTACTTGACTTCCTTTTAGCATGTTCTAATTTGACTGACTCCATTTAAGGTTCTAATAAAAACGGAAAAGAAAAACAAAGCAGGGATGTGATAAACAGAAGCAATCAAAATGGCAGATGAGGGAAGCAAGGCATTTGCCCCCCCCCTCCGTGACACTGTTTCTCAATCTGGACCCTATTTTGGGCTGCCAAACACCAAGTTAAATAGTGACACTGAATGAATGCAATGAATTCTAAATCAGTTATTCAGCTGCCATATTCTGCTGTTGCTAAATGCTCTTCACCAGAATGTTTTTTTAAATGTATTTTTGGTTGCAGTACACTAGCAAACATTAAGCCCTTCAACGGTTTTCACTTCTTGAATATAATACTGAATTTGTGCACACATGCCGAAACATTCAGATGTGAATGCGCCCACTCACACAACACCTATATATACACAAACTTACATCCAAATAGCAACATGAAGCTTACAGATGGGAAAGGGTGACACGGCGCTAAGATGCATCTCAAAAGTGTCTCTCGCAGCAGCTTCTCAACTGTCCAATACGTTGGAGTTTCAGAGCCATCAGATGTTGCATTTACCGCAACACTGAGCAGTCGAGAGCATACCGATCAGCAATCGTGCGTAGCCTGAGAGTCGGTGCACTTATACTTGACAACTCGACGGGACACTTAGTCAAGTTAGAACGGGAATTTGTGATGCTGGAAAAGAAGGTTGCTATCTTTTCATTATCTTCTCCCCCATGGCTTTGTTAGTATTTGCAGCAAAATGTTAGGGAGGGTGCATCAAATTGGAAGAAGGACTTACTTCCCCAACTACCCCCCCCCCAACCTCTTTTTATATGGTACAGTGCTGTTGGCTCCCTGATTGTCAGTGAGTATAAAAATAATCGTCATGGAAATAGATCTCATTGACAACATGCCATGCTCACACTTTGAGCAGCTTGTGCCTTGTGAACATAATCCAGAAATGTCTTCCAAAACTTTCACTCCACAGAACTCTCAATTCCTTATCCTCTTTCTGCCCCTCGTCTCCCAGCAGATGAAAAGAGGGGAAGTCGGTGGAGCCAAAAGACAAAATCCTGTGTTGTCAAGTACCAACAGAACAGGTAAGAAATGTTAAGTCTGGGTCTGAAGGATAAGGACAGAGGGAAAGACAAATGGAGGGGGGGTAAAAGAAAGAGAGAGAGAAAAGGGGAAGGGGATTGACCAAAAAGGCTTTCCCCATCCTTTTTTTTTTTTTTACAATCCAATCCTCATCTCTGTGTCTAATAGGAAATACCGGATTCTGGCCCTGGGAGTACTGTCTCAGCACGATTACACCTTACTTGCAACCCCTGCCAGGAGAGGTGGCATTTGGCCGATCCCACCCCCATGAGGGTCGCTGGTGGCTATAAGCTCCTACTTAGCTCTTTAGAAGGGGGTAGGAGGAATAAGGTGGACCACTGGGGATGATTTTTTAGCTCCTTCTCTATGAGAGCCCTGGATAAACCTGTGTCTTCTCAGAGAGAGAAAGCTAACTTTCTCAGAGGTAGAGAATGACTGGATCAAGGCCCAGCAGGAGCAAACATGGCACCGTGGGCATCCGCTACGGACTCAAGATGTTTATTGTCCCTCCGGTTGTACAAGTAGAATCATATGAGATTCTTGGGCTGGGAAACTCTACAACAAGAACATCAACTAAAGATAAAATGAAATAAAACATATAATAATAAGTGTATATACATGGACATACATATAAAGCAATATGTAAATAAAGGAAAGCATCCGAAGTCTTTAGAGTTAACATGAACAACTTTATCACCTCAGTTAAGTTTTTACATTTAGAGATTTCTTATTCTCCCCGTGTTTGTCTTGGTTTCCCCCAGTTACACAGGTTTTCTCTCACAGCCTAGAGAGATATGATGAGTTGGAAACTCTACATTGCCAATTGGCATGAAGGGTGATTGAGAAGTTGCGTGTGTGGGCCCCTGAGAAGGACTGATGACCTGTCCAGGATGCCTTGTAGGTAGAGCCCACACCTGGAACTCAGGTGTTTCAGGTTTGTAGCCTGCCGCATAGCTTGGTACATGTGATATTTTCCTTTTAAAGCGCCTTGAGTGGTCATTAGACTAGAAAAGTGCAATATAAGCACGAGTCCATTTACCATAATAATAATGATTCCCTTATCAGTCCTGTCAGGGGAAATTTAGATTTCTCTGCATTTTTGACCCCACCTATTGTATAGGAGCAGTGAGCTGCCAACATATGGCGCTCAGGGAACAGGGAACAGCTAGGGGTTCAGTGTCTTGCTCAAGGACACATTGACATACTATATGCAGGACAGGGGATCAAACCTGCAACCTTTCGACTGCCAGACGACCGCTCTACCCACTGAGCTATGCAGCCCCCTATTTGAACCACATGCCTGCAGAGAGAGGTTCCAGCCCCCCTTGATCCTGAATTAAATCACATTGATATAGGGAAATATGGAATGAATGAATAAAGGCAAATCCTTTCATGAAAATGCTTAACTGGTTGATGTAAAATGAGGTAATCCAATCTATTCTTAGTCTTATCTGATCTTACTACTGCCGGGGCAGCCATAGCTCAGGTTGTCTCAGGTCAGAGGTACAGCAAGTCGTGTAGTAACTGGAGGGTCTGATCCTTGTCTCCTCCCAGCAAAAGTGTCAGTTGTCTCTGGACGAGACATCGAATTAACTGCACCCGATGAGCTGGTTGTTACCTTGCATGGATGACATCGCCATCAGTGTGTGTGCGTGTGTAAAATGAGAGTGGTCCATTTTATGTGGCATGATTTGTTGCCACATTACGGGGATGGACACAGACTTAGATGGAGCTTGAGGGATTAAATCCGGATGCCCTGTCTGACTCCCCATGGTGGGCTTGAAGGCACTGCCTCTGGCTTGTCTATTCCCAAAGTGTGCACTCTACCACTGAGCTACTGTGGTAAAATGTGAAAATACAAATTGCATTAATTGTGAAGTGCTTTGGAAATATATAATTATTAGGTCAATGCAGCCTACTTACAATATTTCTAAAATACCAGACACAGATAAGGTGTATACGTATTTGAATTGAAAATATGGTATTCAAGGAGAAGCTATGCAAGAGATGCCCTAAATTCCATCAGTGCATATTCTCCATTTAGTGTGACGTACGGTATACGGAATCTGTGACCCAATCTCCTCCTCCTTGACAGAGAGGCGTATGCCTCGAACGAAAGCTGACTTTGAGAGGATGGGACAAACATTAAATACTAGAGTGACATGATCATCGATAGAAACATATGCTTAGTGTGAGGGCCGTCAGGCTATGGTAACCAGAAGGCAGATTAAAGAATATAAGAGAGTCGGCGAACAGGGTAAGAGCCTGGGTTCATTAGGGGAGCTGCAAATGAAACTGGAGAAAGCATTTCATCAAGCACATGTTCAACACTCGAAATATGAAACATGTGTTAACATGTCTTCTGTTGTGCCTTCAGTAAAACAAGAACCTTGGTTGTTTTGCAAACATAAGACCTATGCGAGAGCCCCTTGTGCTTAAGATACATTCAAGTAACATATGTTCTTGACTGAAAAAACAACAACAACAACGGAAAACAATGGATGCAAACCGTCTTAATTGTGATTGCACTGCATGTTGGAAAACAAACACTTTACTTTGTTACCAAGACAACTGAGACAATGTGATTCCTGCAGCACTGCCATGACTGTAACTGGCTACATTATGTGTGACAAGCTTAAGAGTAGATCTAGAGGCGCAAATCCATAAACTCGGGCCCCAGCATATTGTGGATTGTAGATAGCCCAGCGTACCATATTTGCATGTGTAACTTTGCCAAAGAGTTAAGCTCAGTAGGCTAACATTGTCTTTATGCTCATAAAACCCTGGTTTGAAGGCTGCACTGATGTAAGTGACTGTATAAGGCTCTCTGCCATTTGACAGATAGTCTTATTGTTGCTGCCCACTGGTGATGCTTTGGCAAACCCTATAAATGCAGTTCTATTCAACTGGAAGGAATCATCTATATGGATTTATAAATCGGAATCCTATTTGATTGTGATTTTTGATTTATATATCATCACAAATATAATCTTCCTCTTTTTCAGTTTCCCCCTTTCTTTCTCTGCCAATGTTCCAGGGTGACAAAATGAATTCAGCTCTGAACCTAATTAATCCACAAAGGTTTCATGTCTTAATCCCCAAAGTCAAGGGGGTTATTGTCCTCACAAATGAGGTCAGTGTTCCTCCCAGTGGAAATAAGGGAAGAAGGAGTGTGAATCAAAGGGAGTAAACGGGTAGAGAACAGGAGACAGTAAATGCATAGAGAGAATCTTTCTCTTTCTCTCTCTCTCTTTCTTTCTACTATCCTCTGGGGTCCTGAGTGTGGCGGTATGACATGGTGACAGGAGGCCATGCAAACTGGCTGAACACTGTGCTATAATGCGATGTGATATGGTGTTGCAAAGCAGACAGACAGACACATCGGATGGATAAGATGGATGGATTGACAGACAGACAGAAAAACAGACAGACAGACAAACAGACAGACAGACAGACAGACAGACAGGTAGATAGATAGGCTAATAGAAGTAGAATGAGAAAAAAGGCAGGAGAGAAGGGAAACTCCTCCTAACAACCAGCACCCAAAGACCTTTTTGAACCAGATGGGTTAGAAAAAAATGATTCTGGTTTCTATGGTAATTGCCACTCAAGCAACTCTCTGTCAGTCTTGGGGGACACAGAAAGATATCGCCTGCACATGACATGATGATGACCATGATACAATCTTCCATCTGGTGGGATGACAGGGGGATGTGGCACACACGGCCACACCATCCTGCCTGAGGCACAGTCATCACCAGTAGCCTGCGCAAGGTCTCCAAGGGGCCAACCCTGGAAACAACTCTATGTTGGCCAAATGCTGGCTGTTCATTGCCCTACTGTTGGTCCAGCATGGTCCCACTCTGGGTCCATTTTCAGCCCAGTCCTTGAGGACCGTATGGCTGCCAGAGAAACTGTGGATAATCAACCCTGATAATTCATGTCTATACTCAATTAGATCACCCTGACGAGAGCTTTCCAGAGATCTTCTAAGTCATCCAATCAGGGCTTGGCTCAGTAGGCTGGTTGGCCAATGAGGACTTGGCTAAGCTGAGGGTCAGCAAATGACAGGCATGTTGAGAGAAGGGTCGGCCAAGATGGATGCTCACTAGAAGACAGTCCAGGATGACTAAACCAACAGCTTGGTAAAATCTGTTGCAGTCAAAATTCCAGCCACTGTATGTAACGGGATGATGGACGATGATAGGATGGGATAAGTAGGACACAAGATTTAGATCGTGTACAATTTACAATGTTGATATGGCACTTCTGAAGCTACATAGAGTCTGTCTATTCAGCTCCTGCAAAGACAATTATCATTGTTGGATACTCAGTCACAGATTGGATTAACCTCAGAACGTGTGTAGGATATAGCCTACCTATACAAAGGGTGCTGCAGAGAACATTAGGCATAGGCTCATTCACACAGATTCCCTGTTTTCTGTTTCGCTGATGATGTGGCACTTTACAATGCCACGCAAGGACCTAAAGTACTGCAAGAAAAACCTACAGTGTTTTGGATCTACTGTAATTACTGTAAGAGCTCCAACAAGACTAAACAAAGGGAAAGAGGTTAGAAAATGGGGTGGTGGTGGTGGTGGGGGGTGGGGTTCATTGTAGCAGACATTTTCATTTCCAAGTTCTCTGAGACTGGTGGAATAAAAAGAGGTTTACATTGTCATCTGCACACCGCTGGATTTGACATATTAGTTTAAACTGACAGTCAGAATTAAAATCTGGAAATGCCTCTTTTCCTTTTTTGATGCCCGATTTGAAAATCAACTGTCAAGTGTTAGAATTTGTTGATTTTTATCATCTGAGAGGTTATTACATTTCAAGAATATGATAATTAGAAATCCCTCAATCTTTTTCACGAGATGTGTGCTTCCACACTACTTGCATTGTCACGTACAGTAGCTTAAAACAAATGTCGGTAAAACTAGTTGAAGTCTCAGTTCACCTTGACTTCATCTGGGGACACAGGGACTAGGGAAAAATTGAGAATGCTCATCTATTCAAATGTTTCAGTGTACAGTGAGTTTGACATATGTTAGATTATACAGGAGAGAAACGTTTCCTGATCGGGGCACCCGCAGCCTTTCTTTTAGTTAAGCTGGGAGACATTCTCTCACGTGTTGTTCCTTTCAGCATCAGAAATGCCCTTTCCCGTGACTGTCTTTTAACATGAGTGATAGCTAGAGCTAAAGGTCAGGCCCTGGTCAAAACAGTCCACCACTAGAATAGGCCCAATTGGATAATGACTCAGACATGAACACCAGTTTGTTAAGGACTCAATTGACTCTAGGACAGTGAAAGCAGAGGGGTTACTCTAGCTGTTTTCATTTCTCTTTGACCCCCCCCCATTTCTCTCATTCTTTCTTCCTCCGCTCTACATCAAGGGGGCCGCCTGCATGCCTCTCCTTCATCTCAGAGGATATATAGAGGAGAAAAAAGATTTAAAAGGAGCAACAAAAAAGAAAAACAACAACTCTCAATTGTTTATTGATTTTATAATAGGCTTAGAGCAAGAGAAGTAAAGTGTGTGTGTGGGGGGGTGGTGGTTGCTGGACAGTGTGGTCAACCAGAGGCAGTGGCGTGACAAACATGTGGGCTTACGTGCAGGTAAAAACGGCTCAAGTCCAAATACCAGAATATTGGCTGAGCCCTTTTTCCATTTTGCTTTGTTTCTTTCTTTCTTTTTTTCCCCAAACAGCCTTTTGTGGCATTGTTATCCCACTCTTAAACCAGTATGGACATAATCGCTCCTCTTGCAAACAGAGCACGGCCCCCCCAGCCCTGCTGGAGTGTATGGGTGGAGCAGGTCGATGAGTGGGGAGCGGTCACTTTGTGATTATAGGATGAAATAGCGTTGAGATGAAAGTGCTATGGAAGTTTTTTGAGGCCAGTGTAATGTAATAGAGATCAATACAATAAAGGTTGAATTTCAACATACTTCCAAAATGGGCAAGACAACAATTCCTCTAGTTGATGCAAAGTTAGACGTTTAATTCATGACTATTAAATGTTAGAAACAGAAAATAAAGCTCATAACAGAACAGCTTAAGTTGGCTTTCACATCATCACTCTTGTTGAGAACATGTAGGCCAACATATACGATAGGGTGTGGGGGGTTGGTATTAATGTCTGTTTGTGGGTATATGTGTTGTGTATCTCTGTGCCAGTGCATAAATGGGGGTGTGTATGGCCTGATATATGGATGATAACACTAATTAGCTCATTTTGTTTGGGGCACAACACTCATTAAAAACCCAGTGGGGCCATTAACGTTACCGTCCCTCCAAACCGTTGCTGCCGCCATATCAATCTACGCTGCTATCTTGCCCCGTTCTCCCTGCTTTTAATGGCCTCCGCTTCAGGTTGTTGGGTTGAGGGAAGATTTGTGGGTTTGGATCACTCCCCTTCTTCTCTTGCATCCCTTGAACCTGCAACTCTTCATTCCTATTTTGATCTTCCATCATCTATTTCTCCCTTTGAGTCTGTGCATCTGTCTGAATCTTGATTTCTTTCCTTCCCAACAACCCCCCTTCCCCTTGCTGTCTCTATGACACATACCAATTATTACGTCTTACTTCCACTCTTGGCTAGATGCTCCAACCATACAGTAATGGCTGTTTGCAAAACAGAACAGGGGAGGGATCTATGCATTTTCTCTCAATGAGGAGGGGCGATGGTGTCTCTGAGCTTTAATGAACACTGTCGCCATTATACCGACAAGCCTCCCCATGTTTCACTGAGGTTTGCCATGCCATAAGGCACCCCTCACTTGGTAGTACGAGAGACTGGAGGCACAGGCCTGCCAGGATTAGATGAACAGGTGTAGCATCCCGCTAACAGATATCGCACAAAGCCCATTGAAGCCCACTCTCTCTGGGACTAGCAGTGCTAAAGCTAGTAGCTTCTGCTTTACTAAAAGGGGGTTCAAATCTATCTACTGTACATACTGGAGTCATGATTATGGCGGTGATTGCTGTGGGATGACTAGGCATTTGCTAATTGATGGAAACAATGTACTACAGTGTATGAACAGGAGGAAAAGTAAAGGCATTGTACTATTTGGAATCAACCTATACAGCTCGTTGTTGTTAGGCACTCACCTGTTATTTATCTATACTTTGTGAAACTTATATTACACTGCAAAGGCCAATTAATGTACTATGCACTACCTTTTCCATGGTTATGAAAAATAAGCCAAAATATCATCCCTCACAGGTTTGGAAATTAAGTGTGTTGATGAGATATATGAGTTTGCCATTTGCCCACGGAGAGTAGAGTGTCTCCAACAGAACTGGGGACCATATGGCTGGTGAGAGATTTCCCCCCTCTCTTCCTCTTCGCACAGCCTGACAGCTGGATGGCTGCTAACTGGGGACGAGGAGGCTTGGCAGCTGCAGCTGAGAGCAATGCTTTGATGCCGCTCACCCTTTTCTCCTCTCTCTCTCTCTCTCTCTCTCTCTCTCTCTCTCTCTCTCTCTCTCTCTCTCTCTCTCTCTCTCTCTCTCCCTTCTCTCTCTCTCCCTCTCTCTCTCTCTCTCTCTCTCTCTTTCTCCCTCTCTCTCTCTCTCCCTCTCTCTCTCTCTCTCTCTCTCTCTCTCTCTCTCTCTCTCTCTGTCTCTCTCTGTCTCTGTCTCTGTCTCTGTCTCTCTCCCTCTGTCTCTGTCTCTGTCTCTGTCTCTGTCTCTCTCTCTGTCTCTCT
>OMLC01043749.1:0-12204 GCA_900302585.1 Regalecus glesne
GACGGACAGCTAAAAAGATAGACAGATATATGAACATATACATAGATTGATGTTACACGGGAGTTATTGAGCTGCAAACCCCGAACCCCCAATGGGTTAACCAGACATACAGACGGACAGAAAGACAGACAGAGAGACAGATAGACAGACAGAGAGACAGACGGACATACGGACAGATGGACTGACGGACAGCTAAAAAGATAGACAGATATATGAACATATACATAGATAGATGTTACACGGGAGTTTTTGAGCTGCAAACCCGAACCCCCAATAGGTTAACCAGACATACAGAGAGACAGACAGATAGACAGAGAGACAGACGGACGGATAGACAGATACACACACACACGATACACACACACACACACACACACACACACACACACACACACACACATATATATAATTACTTAGAGGCACCAGTATTAAATCATAGAACACCTGGACTGTATTTGTAGACACATCACGCAAACAAATAGAACGAGACAAACGGACAAACTTAAACCTATAACACTGAGAGAGGATAACGGAATTATAATGGAATTTCAATATATATGATGAGGCTGCAGTAGTTCAGCAGAAGAGTGTCCACCAGGGAACATCAAACCAGACACTGTAGGCCCAACCCACCACGGGGTACTAGGAAGGGCAAATGGTAAATGGACTTGTTCTTAAATAGCACGTTTCTAATTTAGTGACCACTCAAAGTTCTTTTAATTGACTGGCTCACATTTACCGACCCCAAGATGGTACACAAAACTCCTGCCTGATTTTGAGCCACCTCGGCTCAGAAGGGCACCAGGTTAGAGTCTCCCGCAGTCCTCCCAGCTCACATACACAGAATCCTGTGACACTGTTTGCTTTCCTTGTCTTTTGATGGTCTGTTTTTCAAAGTGCCTGCCTGACTGCTCTCTAGTGTTCTGAATTTGTTTACATGATACAAACTGGACTTGGCCAAGTTATACCTAGTCGTGAAATTAATTTCTATTGCTATACAGATGATACTCAGCTGTACATGCTTATAAAGGGTAATGATCCTACTAAACTGGGTAATCTTGAAGCCAGTTTGACTGCTGTGAAAAATTGAATGTTATCAAATCTTCCACACATCTATCCATCCATCCTTCCATCCATCATCAACCGCCTAACCGATCAGGTCATGGAGGTAGCAGATTTCAGCCAGGAACTCAAAGCTTTCCTTTCCCTTGAACAGCAACTAGCTCTGACTGGGGGATGTTCACAGATCAATGTGGAGATATGATCCCTCCATCTGGTCCTTGGTCTAGCCCATGGCCTACCCCCAGCTGGACGTGCCTGGAAAACCTAATTTGGGAGGCAACCAGATGGCATCCTTATTAGATGTCCAAACCACCTCAACTGGCTCCATTCTACTTGGAGGAGCAGCAGCTCTTCCAAGTAGAATGTCCATGTCCTCCAGAATGTCTGAACTTCTCACCCTATCTCTAAGGGAGACACCAAAAACCCTCCTAAGAAAACCCATTTCAGCTACTTGTATCCGAGATCTTGTTCTTTCTGTCATGACCCAGCTTTCATGGCCATAGGTGAGAGAAGGAACACACATTGAACAGTAGATCGAAAGTGTTGCCTTCTAGCTCAGCTTTCTCTTGCTAGTGATGGTCTGGTAATGTCAATAAATATGTTGCTTTTAAATTCAGATAAAGCTGAAATGTCAACACCTCGTTGATCAACTATAATTACGGATTGACAATTCTGTGATTTTTACAAAGTAAGGAAGCTGAAAATTTCCTTTCCTTTGATTAGCACATTAAAGAAATCATTAAGGGTGCCTCTTTTCACTTGCATAATATTGCTAAAGTTTGATCCTGCCTGTCTATGGCTAATGCAGAGACAGTAATATATGCATTTCTACAACTTGATCACTTTCATTTTCTGTTTTCAGGTCTGCCGAATGCTAGCACTAAAAGTCTTCAGATGGTACAGAATGTTGCTAATAGAATTCTAACTAAAACTAGAATATGTTACCATATTATACCAATCCTTGCCTCGCATCCTCGGCTTCCTATAAATGTTATATCTGATTTCAAGGCCCCTCTGCTAAGTTTAAAAATCCTGAATGGGCTTGCCCCATCATACCTATCTGATGTTCTTAAACCCTACATTCCATCTCCCGCTCTCCTCTCTCAAAATACAGTACTCTTCTGTGTGCTCAAAGTTAAGAGAAAGTCAGCCGGGCCTTTTCTTTCGGGCCCCATTCTTGTGGAATAACTTGCTTGCTGCCATCAGACAACCACAATTTGTGGAGTCCTTTAAATCTCACCTTAAGACTCATCTTTTTGCCTTCAACAACAAATAGTGACTTTACATTTTGCAATTCACAACCTGTACCACATGGTGAGTGGGTTTCTATCTCAATGAGTTTACCAAGTACTTTTCTCTGCCAACAACATTATACAGTTAGAGCCTATGGTATTGACCAATATAAACTGTGCTCTCACCTAGTTTGTTTTTGAATGAATCTTTTTTTCTTCTCATTTCCTATGTATGTGACCTAGGATTAACCTGGGAGACATGTAATGTGTGCCTCCGTGGTGGTCTTGATTATAACTGGACTGGTGTTAGCTATTACTATTGCTGCCTCTTTAAGGATCGCTGTCTATTTGTCCACTTGGACATATGATGAATCTTGGCCTGGTGGTTTGATCTGGCATCTTTGCATTTTAGGTATTCACTGATTAGTACTGGCATGATGAAGAAGCTTATCACTATTATCACTGTTTTACCTTTTGTAATTTAATTACAATGCTTTTATCCTGATCCCGTTGTATGTTATAAATTGTGCCTTATTCTGTGTACACATCATCCATTGCATGGCTTCCCGTCTTTGGAGAGAGATTCCCTCACTGTGGCTCTCCCTGAGCTTTCTTCCTATTTTTCTCCCTGTTAAAGTTTTTTAAATTTGATTTTACCCCCCAAAAAAAATTTCCCGAGTTGGCAACTGCTGAATCCTTTTCTTTGATACCCCTCTAGGACGTCGACAGGAAGGAGAAAGCCGTAGCATGTGTCTCCTCTAAGTCACATGATGACAAACCCTTGCTATTTTGCTCATCGCAGTCTCGCAGGGAAAGCACAGTGCTTTACCGTCGGAGGAGAATGAAGGAGAATACTTTCCGTTCACTTAACCACGAGTGCCCGGACAACCCAGAGGGGGACACGCTAGCAAACCCAGAATACTTTATCCAACCTAAACCCTATACCCAGGTGAGGCTTAGCCAATTATGCCCCACTAACTTTGGACCTCCGGCTGTGGTAGGAAACAGCACAGCCTGGATTCAAACACCCAACCGCATGGCACAGAGATGCACCGAACATAGATACCTTAAACTGCTATGCCACCGGAGGCCCCTTTTCAAGGGGTTTTTAAGGGAGTTTTTTCCTTATCCAATCCGAGGGTCTTAGGACAGGATGTTGTGTTCATGTACAATCAACTGAGGCAAATGGTTAATTTGTGAGAATGGGCTATACAAATAAAATTGACCTAACTTGACTTGACTAGACCTGCAAATCCCTTCAAATCCTGACCAGTGACACTGATGTGCTATAACCAAGATAGGTGTGTAACTACTATGGTCGCCTGCCTTTTTTTTGCAGAAACTCTTTATGGTCCCTAGACCACACTGTTGCTCATGCCAAGTAGTCTGTTTTCACATTGTAAATTGTACATGGACTTGTTCTTATGTACTGCTTATCTAGTCCTGCAATCACTCAAAGCACTTTGCAACAAATGCCTCACACTTACCGAGCATGGATGATTAAGACTAGATGTCCTGTTCCTGATATCCTATGTTGGAATGCAAACCCACAATGATTGACTTGAAGGCATGCGCTCTTCCGTTGAGCCGCCACAGCTTATATCTGGCACAACAGAGTAAATGTAGTTAATCTAGCTGATCACTTTTTCTTTCTCAGCATAAATATTGCTTGACACAGCCAAATTGAACTCCTGGACTTGCAGAATCACAGATTATCTGGTAAAGTAGGTGAGTGTATAAAAAAGCAAGTCAGAAGTCGAGTCAAGGAGTCTGCAAAGCATGAACACAAAGATTTGAGATGTGCAATAAGTGCACACAGGCAATTCACTTTTTAAATTCTACCAACTTAGGTTGAAAAGAAAATCCTTTTCGTCAGTATTTTTTTCTTATTTGGTGTGATGAAAACCAAGACAATATGGTTTTTATTTTTCTTCAAATTAACTTTATTTTGTTTGGGTAAAAAAACAACAACTTTGTATACTGTCAGATCTGCCATAAGGCCACATGGTCTCGGGAGAAATTTAAGATAACGGGGAAAGTCAGCTGTTGTAGTCTGTTGAGTAGAAACACCACTTGCAGGTGTCATTGGATCAGTTTTGTGATCAGAGCATATGTAAAAGAAGGCAGGTTTAACCCAATACTATGATCAGCTGCTCTCTCTCTCTCTCTCTCTCTCTCTCTCTCTCTCTCTCTCTCTCTTCCCCCTCTTTCTCTCACACACATCATGGTGTCCTGTACATGTTGTCCGCTTCCTCAGGGATCCAGATGGTGTTTTCATTAGCTATTCTGATGGAGATGGAGTGCAATTAGATACCAAAACTTTTACCTGGCATTTTTAAATGGCAGCACCTGTTCACTGACTCTGTTCTGCAGTTTTCATCAGTCCTTCAAACAGTGTTTACATGTGTGTTTTGTATTCATTTATTTCTATGTATAAATTTGTTCAATGATCTGTTTGGTGTTAACTGAGTTTAGCTATAATGTTTGGTAGGGATGAAGTCGGTTTCATTCACTTTATCATTCTCTGCTTCTTTCACCCCCTTAAATCCCTTTATATTTTTCCCTGTCTTGACCTTTCGGTTCCTTTTTACTTCCCCTTCTTCCTCTCTTATGTTACTCTCCTTTTCACTCTTGCCCCCTATCTATCTATTTGTCTGTCCTTCTATCTCTGTTTGAACTCTCTGTGCTTTCTTTCTCCTCAGTGGCTCTAGGGCGTAACCAGCCCCTGAAGCGAGAGCGGCCTAAATGGAAGAGTGACTACCCTATGACTGAGGGCCAGTTGCGGAGCAAGAGAGATGAGTTCTGGGATACAGCACCAGCATTCGAGGGCCGGAAGGAGATCTGGGATGCATTGCGGGCTGCAGCCAGTGCCTTTGAGAGCAACGACCACCTGCTTGCCCAGGCAATCCTTGATGGAGCCAGCATCACATTACCTCATGGTAACGATCATCTTTATACACACTGCAGTGCAAATAGCCGACCTTGGTCAAACAATACTGACAATCCCCCCCCCTTATTACTTAATGGGAGGAGTATCCAGTATACAGTGAATCCCAGAAAGTTAGCAAATTGTTGCAAAAATTTCACTTAGTTATTCTGTATACTATTTTTTCGTGATCAACAGCCTACATTTTCCTGGAATAGCCTTGATCTGACAACCATTCCTGAATATGTGGCTGTTTAAAATGTAGTTAAACAAACCCTAAGACTGATCAGTTAGTACTATTTGACCAAGGCCTGATTGAAATTACCACCAGACAGTCACCTTCCCACTCTTGCCTCTATGGAAGGCATACTTTGAGAGCTGTACATATCAGCTGTAGGGCACACAATGCTAATAATTCAAACAAATAATTGAGAAAGGATAATATTAATATTCAGTAATATCTTATAATAGTAACATTTCCCCATGTATATAATAATAATAATGATAATGATTCGCTTACCAGTCCCGCAAGGGGGAAATTTGAATTCTCTGCATTTTTGACCCAACCTATTGCATAGGAGCAGTGAGCTGCCAATATATGGCGCTCGGGGAGCAATTAGGGGTTAACTGTCTTGCTCAAGGACACCTCGGCATGCTATATGCAGGACTGGGGATCGATCCTGCAATTTTCCGATTGCCAGACGACCGCTCTACCCACTGAGCTATGCTGCCCCTTCTAAACAACCTATGTTGCTTCTATAGTTTTAATGCCTGTTTATTTTTTATGCTGCTCTAGTTTGGCTTTCCATTCTGCTGCTGTAACACTGCAAATTTCCGGCTGTGGGACTAATAAAGGAATATCTTAAACTATCTCAAGAAAAAAATCAGCTTAGGGTGTCACGTGACTTGAAATGGGTGTGGGTTTTTCTTAAGAATGAGGCTCCACTGTCGGTCTAAATTTTCACTAGACTTAATGGTACAGTTGCAATCAAAATTATTCAACCCCCACTGCAAATCAGATTTATTAGTCAAATATACAAACCAGCAGCTGTTTACAAAAACAAATCAATAAGAACATAATAAATAGCTCAACATGACTAATATCCCAAGTGGTTTCTCCAAATTCAACACGAAATGCTACTTTTAAAAACTACTGCAATCTCAAAATGATTCAACCCCCTGATTAGAATCCATCATAAGAGACACTTTTGTAAATCAGGTGTGGTCAAGAACACCAGATGAGACCAAACAAGGGCTTCATTAGTTGCATCAGATGTGCTTGAGATAGAAGGCCTCAAATAGCTGCAGTGTTGAATGTGACATTTCATTGCATGATAGAAAAATGGCTAAGTCAAGGTAATTGTCCAAAAAGTTCAGAGAAGAGATCATTCCCTTACACAAACAAGGAAAATGATTTAAAGCTATAGCAAATGCACTGAATGTTCCTAGAGATATAGTTGGAAGCATAGTTAGAAAGTTTTAAGTTAAAGGAACAGTGGCTACACTACCTTGACGTGTCAGAAAGAGGAAACTATCAACAGCTGCCACTAAAGTCCTGAGGAGGCAAGTAGAAAGAAACCTTCGACTGACTCCAAAGAACCTGCAGCAAGACTTGGTTGCAGCAGGCACTGATGTTTCAGTTTCCACAGTAAGGTGCATGCTAAACGTTGAAGGGTTCCATGCTCGAACTCCAAGACTTACACCACTACTGACCCAAAGGCACGAGAAAAATCGGCTCCAATTTGCTCTGAACTATATATAGATAATTCAATGAGGTTTTGAGATTCTGTTCTGTGGAGCGATGGAACAAAATTGGAACTTTTTGGGCCTATGGGTCAGCGGTACATCTGGAGGGAGAAGAATGAAACATATGATGAAAAGAACACCCTGCCTAAATTGAAGCATGGTGGTGGCTCAGTGATGCTCTGGGGCTGCTTCGCTTCATCTGGCACTGGAAACCTGCAGGGTGTAGAGGGCAAGATGGATTTAATCAATTATCAGGAAATCATGGGAGAAAATGTTATCCCATCTGTGAGGAAACTGAAGGATGAGTGTCATTGGACCTTCCAGCAAGACAATGATCCCAAGCATACCTTAAAGTCCACTAAGGCTTAGTTTCAGAAGAAGTCCTGGAAGATTTGTTAAAGGTGGTTGTAGCACACAAACCCAATAGTATTAGTGTGCTGGAGGCCTTTGCCCGTCAGGAATGGGCTAAGGTTCCTCGGGAATGCTGGCAGAAGTTTTTGCCTTGCTCTGCATCACATTTGCATCAGGTCATAACAGCAAAAGGGTGCTCTACCAAGTACTAAAGATATTTGTCATGAGGGGTTGAATGATTTTGGAACTGCAGTAGTCATTGAAAGCGGCATTTTTTTGTTGAATATGGAGAATCCACCTGTAATATTAGTTGTGTTGAGCTATTTTAAATGTTCTTGTTTGATTTTTTTTGTAAACAGCTGCTAGTTTGTACATATTTCACTAGTAAACCTGATTTGTAGTGGGGGTTGAATTACTTTGATTGCAACTGTAGTGTTTATTTCTCAAGAGTTGGCAAGGCCGACTCAATCAAAATATGATAATGGTACATGTTTAGATAAATATTACAGAAATCCTGTAAATTGTTGCTCTTCCACACTAAAACAGATAGAAAGCTGCACAAGCTCTGAAAAGTTTTTTTTGAAAAATAGCCCCTACCACCTGGACAGAGCGGCAACATCATGGTGGCAAGAAGATCAGCGGAAAAAAAGAGTTTTGGGGGTTTTTTTAGTTTTTTTTCGGGAAACTTATGTGTTTGTAATCCATACAACTGTCCAAGATTAACTCTGAACATGAAGAAGGATGAGCAGTTAAAGCCAAGTGGGCCTGCTGTTTCATGTCTAAAGCTGATACTACCGATCAATGAGAAAAAGGGAAGATTTCCAAATTTCCTTTTTAAGCTTGTCAAATAAAGATGGAGAAACATCAGTTATTAAATCTCATTTTTCCTGTTTAGGAGGAAGGCATTGTACCCACATCTTTGGTCTATTATTTCACTTCACTCAGTATTAATGTTTGGAAATTAAAGATATCATTGTGCAAAACTTATTAGAGGCACTGAGTTTTAACCCACCATGGGGCATCAAGAAGGGCATCTGGCCATAATTGCCCCACGCCCCATCTAAATCTATGTCCACCCCAACAATATGGGGACTGATTATGACATTTGAAACAGGTCTCTCTCATCAGTCCAAAACTCATCATCAAGGTTTTGTCTTTTGTGACCAGGCGTTTCCCTCCAGGTCTAACAGCTAAATCACCTTCTTCTTTAGAAGCTGTATTGGTTGTCTTCTCTTCTTCTCACCTGCTACTATTCAAATTTTCTATAATTGTCTGAGGTCTTCGACGTTCCACTTTGTCCTTGTTCCCAAAAAAGATTGTTGGTGTTGTATTTTTTTTCAGTCACCCGTAGGTAGCATCAATTTCTGATTAGAATATTGTCATATTATCATGTGTTGGTTTATGTTGAAAAAAATGAGGATCTCGTTTCCTCTTAGTAATCCAGGTATCCAATAACTTTTTATTTATCAACTTGCTATTGATGAAAAGACACATCTTCATTTTTTTTAGAACTGCTCTCACACGCCCTGCACTGTAGTAATGAGGCATACCATAGAAATGAAAACAAAATTAATGTGCAGCAAAATGGACATTAACAGCCCACTGGTTTCTTTTTAGCTGTACCCATTTCACGTCATGTGACATATGCATGGGTGTTAGCTGATTTTGTGCATGGAGAGACTAAAACACTTCTCGGAAGCTTGCCATACATATGTTCTACTTGTTCATAATGTGAGAGGTTAAAGAAGTGATAAGATATCAATGCTTTCTGAAATGAAAAGTTGCAGGATTGCAAACTCAAAAGCTGATTTCTTTTTGTGAGGTTTTAGTCAACTCCTGTCATTTTAGTTAATCTCTTTTTTCTTCTTTTCCACTTTATATATCATGATGTTTTCATTGGGGGATGCATTAGCTCAGCAGTAGAGCAAACGTGTCTGGAAATGTCGTATCGTGGATCCAATCCCACCATGGGACATCATGAAGGACATCCAGCCTTAATTCCCCATATCCATCTAGGTCTATGTCCACCTCAACAATGTGGGGACTAAATGTGATCCATACAATCAGATGTTTTTATACTACAGTGTGCTGTACTGTAAACTTCTAATAAATTCAGTAGTTACAGTAAGATAAGATACGATATTCCTTTATTAGTCCTACAAGGGGAAATGTGTAGTGTTTGTAGCAGCAAAGAAGAAAGCAGGACAGTGGCAGAAAAAAAAACGTTGCCAGTTCATGTGGTGTATAGATTGCACATTGAATGGTATCAAGTCCAGTTATTAATCTTGGTGTGTATGTAGTCTACTGGGAGAGCAGTACTGGTTATATAGTATGAGTATCATACTTCATTATACTGAACCACACTACGTTACACTGTTCTACACGCTACAATGTTAAACTAAACAGATTATACCCCATGTGCCCTAGCTCAAACTCATCTTGAACATGCAAATTATTTAATTTAATTGCTATGAGGATTGGAATGGGATTTCCCTGCCCAACTGAACTGCCAAAAATATCCCGTTGTGTAGAGTTTCAAGTTGTGGTCTCCCTCCTTTTGTGTTCAGTGACTGCATTCTCTCTTCAGCCAATAGAAGAAGTGGGGACAGAGGTGTCATATTGGGTTTCACACTTGGAAAATAGTTACTGCACTTTAGCAATTTAGTTCTGTTTCAATAATGACTAAATTTATTAGTTTCAAGGCCTTTTGAGATGCAATCTATGTAATTCATGACAATATTGCAAAGGAAGGTACCCACTTGTTAATGCCATGACATGTTTGCATAAATGGGCTCAGCACTGTAGTAGCCAGTTCATGTTGTTTAAAAAAATGATGTTACCTTTAAGATAGGCCAGTAGACTGGCAATGATACAAATTAATATTCACCAAGTTAATTGCTAACACGTTAGAATATTTGATTTGGATAAAATGTGTCCAAAGGTTAGCACATTTACCGAGGATCAAATAATTAAATTGTATGAATAACTCTTTGATATGAATGCACACTTTGAAGTATGACATGAGGATTATTATATGGCCCTTTACAATGGGAAATGGTGTATGTGTAATCGAACTCAGAAATTCCTCATTTGTTTGTCACCATTCACTCCTTCGGCCAGGTCAGGCCAGCTGAGCAGCAGCTGTGGATTCCGCAGGTCTTAAGTCACTGCCTTACTGGTCCAGTGCTCCATTGGAAGGCACTGTCAAACTAGTCTCATATGTTCAGTTTCTGTTTACGTTTGCGTCAAGACAAGAGAAAAGTTAAGATTAGGCTTGTGGTCAGGTTCTCAATCAACAAACATATTTGTAACTTTTTACAAATATATGTTGTATGTGTAATTTTTAATCATAGAATTGTTATTTAAGACTCCATAATCCAATTTGGTAACTTGTTGAAAAGGATTTGGAATCAAACAGTTATTCCATTTTACACTTTGGTAGATCAGCTAGTTGATAACAGCCTTGAATTTGTTCATTATTTTGATCGTAGAATAGGACCAAGAGTACACCATTACAGTATTGTTAAAGCTGTAACACTGATTTGTAGTGGTACGTGTGTGGTGTGCGCGCACGCGTTTGTGTGTGTGTGTGTGTGTGTGTGTGTGTGTGTGTGTGTGTGTGTGTGTGTGTGTGTGTCCGTCCCTCGAGGTGGCCCATGGTGTTGAATCATTGGTGCTGGTGACAGGCCCAGGGCTCCATGCCTAGACTCCAGTATATTTAAAATCTTTCCTAATTAAACTTAATAGAATGTAAATTTAATATCTGCAGAGATTGTGTGCTGCTGGCCAGCCTGCTCCAATTTAAGGATTGATAGAGGCCAGCTGGAAGGTTAATTGCTGACTTGATCTACCGTCCCTGTGACACGGCATGGGGCTGTTTTAATTGGAGCTGATCTGCTGCTACATGGGCAGATTTCATTAGGATAGCTGGTCTCTCAATGCTGCTATTATTTGAGAGAATTCTTGCCCCGGGGATGTTCATAGTAGCGCCTCCTGTCGTTGAACGTAGAAACTGCATGGTCCACTCAAACATCGATCTTTCTTTTTTGTCTCGTTGCCTTTTCCTCGCTTTAGCAATATGAAATTAAAGGTGGGGCCAAGGACTGGCTCAGCTTCTAATGACACCTGTAAAAAGCTCAGCATTGACAAGCCTGAGTGATAGATATTTTATTTTTCCGACAGAAGCCCCTCAAAAGAACATCCACATGCTCAAGGAGATGAGTATGTATAACGGTTTTTCTTTTGGCTTGATCATTTGGCTATTCAGCAAATGTCCTTATTGGAATTGCTAAGTTACTTTTATTTTTTTGAAACCTGTTAGAGCAAATAATAAGACATGCAAGTCAAACTCAAGAAGCGGGGGGGATTCTAGTCTTTTCAACAATACCTATTTATTATGAGTATTATTTCTAGAGGGCCAGTGTAACTCAGGGGAAGAGCGGTTGCGGTATTGAACCCAATGCAGGGCGTCAGGAGCGGCCTCCAGCCTTTCATCCTCTGCCTTCCACTCAATGAGTGCTGGCATAGGCTCCAGCATATTCTCAACCTAACTTTGAATAACTAGTTGACAATGAATAAATGAATGATATATACATCTGCTTATATGTGCATAAGTGGTTTCTTGTTTCCTGTTTATGTGCTTCCTTTAATTCTAAATGATTTTAAAATGATTAATTATTTCATTGGTGTCCTTTTTGGGGCAAATAAATAAAGGTATTTTTTAGTCAGGTTAATCAGTTAACATTTCTAAAGTGCAGAGAATCAAATGTGCAAACCTGTAATTTTATCTATAACTGTCCCTCAGAACTGTGATTTGTTTTTTTTAAAGTTTCTTCAGATTGTTTTGTTATTGTGACCTCTCATTTTGTTGGAGTGACTGTCATGTTT
>OMLC01043750.1:0-11471 GCA_900302585.1 Regalecus glesne
ATATAAATTACAATGTTTACCTTGGTTAGACCAGCCACCCATCCTTGGAGTTTGAAGGGTTTTTTTGTCTTTCTTTTTAGAAGAACTACCAATAATCCATGGTAGTTATCCAGCAATTGAGCAAAGCTAATCAAATTACAAATGCAGACATCAAAAAAGGCATCCACAAGATTGTCTGACTGTGTTTAAGGAGACATCATAAAAACCCTAGAAATTGAACAATTCTTTTAAGAAAGTATCTCTTGATGGGGCCATGGTAGCTCAGGGGTAGAGTGTGCACCTCCAAGTCAGGTGTTATGGGTTTGATCCCATTCCGGGGTTTCAGGAAATATTCTATATTCCAAAGTGCTTGGAGTGGATGAAATAAACACTGTATGAAATGAGTCCATTTGCCATTCTACAATGCTAGCATAGTGTTGAACCAGCTGAAAAGCACTCTTGCACAATAGCTCTGCACAATCTAATGATAGAATTTAGGCCTATGGCTAATATTCAAGAGCTGTCCCTCTTCAAAAGTTACAGCAAGCAGAGATCCACCACTCTACACTTTTAAAGCTGCAAAACTCATATGAATTCCATGTGCCAGGTACACAAAGACGTGCACGTCTTTCCTAGGCTCATTTCGATAATCAGTCCATTGTGAACCTAAATCGAACACATGCATGCATTTTTTTTTAAAATCTTCCTTCCAGCAACATTAGAGCATGGAGATGGCTTTAAGAACAGAGGCTCCTAAAGGAGGGGCCTTAAGTTTTGATTGGCATGTTGCATCTCCTTTCTATTCTCTAACTCCTGACACCAATTAACAGCTACAAAAACTTGCAAAAAAAAAAAAACTGAGCCAGGATTATGAAACACCTATCATTACATTCAGCCTATTGGAGGATTAGTTCCGTCTGCAAAATGGATGTCTCCACTCTCCCACTTCCCTTTATCCTAGCAGTGTTTACGCTGCTAAAACTCTGGGCAGAAAGCACTGAATTCATAAATAGCCGGACACATCGTCTCATGATAACCAGGATCACGTCAAGAAGGTAATAGGCTGCTTTTTGCATTTTATTTGATATTTTTTCCATTTGTGAGTTGGGAAAAATAGACTAAAGAGTAAAGAAAGTAATGTAGATATAAACCTAATGTTTACCAAGCCACTCGTAAGGAAACCCATTTCATTCTAAGTAGAGGAGATAGAGTTTTTGTTTTGAACTGATCAAACTTTGCCGGAAAAAGTAACCTTTCACTCCAGATATTGGAATTGATTTGCTCCTCTGCAGTGGTTCCAATATTTCCCCTGTTGCTAATTGCAAAAGGCAGGGGCTATTCACTACAGGAATGCTAAGGCTTACTGGGGAGCAATGCACTTTCTCTCTACGTCTCTTGGATTGGTGCCACACTCTCCATTTGAAAGGTCCTTTCTAAGTGGCTTGTATGGAATTGTCCGGTCCAAATTGAGCTGCTTTAAAAAGTGGGTGGAGCACTATTTCAAAAGACTTGGCAAGATGACAAAACAAATTTGTTTCTATGGGACAACTGTAGCAGGGCATTGTGATCATGTCCATTATAGGAAATGTGAAGTGTTAGTTGGGACTTATTGAGTTCGGCCTCCAGAGAATTTAGCTTATAACAGCTTTTTGGCTTTAATATTTAGATAGAGTCACTCCTAGGTCTTGTTAGCATCACTCTTTCTCACTCTTTCTCACCATCTGGTCCATGGTCAGTGACAAACACACAAGTAAATAATCCTCTTAGTTGCTCAATAAGGAACCAGGCCGACCTTAAAGAGGATGTATAGATATATATTTTCCTCATTGTGATATGTAGCTGCATTAATAAGAACGCATGTTTAAGACTGGGTATTTCTGATGAGTGGAGACATTTCTTTTCAAACTCTCAAAAGACTGCGTGTTCGTGGATTGACAAGGTTAAAGAGTTGGTAGACCCTTATTATATTTTCGGAGCTGAAAACATCAGTTTTTCCATAGGGTAGTACAACTGATTGCCTGGTGATGAACAAAAAAACAAGACACCCTCCCCCGAGGCTTGCTTTCATTCAAAATCAAAGATACACCTTTTCACCTCATTACCAACACGTGTGAGACCAATGAAATATGAAGCAAGGAGAGAGCTGACATGCCAGTGTTATACATTTAAACTCTGGTTAGACCTGTGTAAAAGGGACATGAGGTGTTCTATTATAGCTCTGCCATCCCCCTCACACACACACACACACACACACACCATCACCGTCTTCTTCATCTCATGTCACCTTTTTACTAGATGTGATTGGGTGTAGACAGGCTAAAAATGAACGTTGGAACACATGCATTGATCTAAATGAGTCTCAAATTTGGATGTTGGTCTCCTTGTATTGATGTGACCTTATTGAAATGAATGAGAACTTTAGGCACACTATAAAATAGCCAGTCACATTCAGACGGAAAATGCAAACAGCACTCATGGTGTCGTCTTTACTTTTAGTAGAACAAATAAAATGTCTCAAACGTCTCATTTAAATGTGTACTTATGTGTAGATAAGTATATGTACATGTAATGTGTTTAACATTATAATGTCTCTTTGCCTTACAGATCAGGAACGGATAGGAAAAGACTCCTCCTATGAACAGGAAGGAAAGGTGCAGTTTGTCATTGATGCTGTCTATGCAATGGCCCACGCGCTGCACAATATGCACCGCCAACTGTGTCCCGGAAAGGTGGGCCTCTGCTCCAAAATGGACTCCATCAATGGCACCCTTCTGCTTAAACATATACGTGGCCTCAACTTCTCAGGTCAGTCAACTGTTGGTTGAATTGAATTGAAATGTTTGTTCATCCGAGTTTTTTTCATATTAGTGTTGTGATCTAAATTACACATAATGCAGTGTACCGTTTGAATACTGTCAGAAAATGTGTTTGTTGGGAGAGTGTAAGGACTTCAGTTTTGTCTGGCACCTCTAATCCCTATACAAGCACTTTGGAGATATTCTTTTCTTTTTTCCTTTTACTTTCCATGGAGCCTTACTTAAAATCATTGCTTTATGCTTTATTCTTGGAGCTTTACTTTTTCAGGTGAGACTGTAAAATGTTTGACCTTGAGTATTGTATTCCAGCTTCATCTAAGATGAATTAAGGCTAGATAACTTAATCTTTTCAGACTACACCCAGACATTGAAAAACATGTTTATTATTTCATTCACTCTGCTGTTTCATTGTATTTCCTTTTTGATTTCACGCACAATTGCACATCAGCACTTCCACAACATTTATCCATTCAGTACATAAACAAATGATTTGTTTCTCGAGAACAAGAGATGGAGTCCAACATTGCACAGGGAGTGGCTTCCTGAAGTGAAGGCAGAGGTTTTTTCTGTTTGTGCAGGGTGGAGAGCATGCTATTACAATTACACTTCCTTAATCAAGACTTGGGAGTTTTTGGTGTAAGAAGAATTGATATCAACATCTGCCACCCCTGCAGGGTTCATTTGATTCGATGATATAAATCCCCTTTCGTTCTCATGTCCACTTGTTAAACTGGCAGAGTGTCAGTTCAATGTTTAATTCTTTTCAGCCAATTTTATTCAACATTGTTAACTAAAAACTGACATGTTATTGATTTATGGCACTGTTTCAAGTAAGTCTGACATGATATGATATTAGGCCGTGGCATATGTTATATACATAACTGCGTAGGTAGATTTTGTTATATCAACTATCATTCTCCACACCTAGGAACAGGGGAGAACAAAATGTCTCACCCACAGTGGTGTGATGGAACACCAGTGCACATGACTGCTGCGACTACACGTCATCGGTGGTGTGAAGCTAAATTGTCTTGCGACAGTCTAATTTCAGCTTTTGTTCCCTATAAGTGGTGAACGATGCGATGCTTTGTGATTCTGCCTCGTGTTCCTCTAATGAGAGCATGAGCACAGTTTTTGGTCCGTTTTGTAAGAGAGACGATAAATCATAAACACCATGATGTCAATTTCAAAACAATTGAATTAGCAATTGAATTGAACAATTGCAATTTTTTAATTAAACTGATTTTCAGCTCGACTATATTCTTTTCCATTATAGGTACGGTTCAATTCTCTGTTTGTAGCTTTGGAGACTTGGTAATGATCAAACTTTTAATGGGTGCTTTATGGTGGCGCAACATTTGGCACTGTTGCCTCACAGCAAGAGGGTTCTGGGTTCAAATCCCATCCTCTTTCTTTTCTTTTCAGAGTTTGCATGTTCTCCCTGTATCTGCGTAGCCCCCCCCATCATCATCAAAAAGACATGCATGTTAGGGTTAATACTCCTGCCTGTGTCCCTGAGCAAGGCAGTAGGCAAAAGAACTGGAGTTGGTCCCCCGGGTGCTGCAGCTGCTCACTGCTGCTAAATAAATGGATGGATTAAATGCAGAAGACATATTTCATTGTATGTTTGTAAATAGTAAATGGGCTAATTTTTAGAGAGCACTTTCATAGTGCAATGACAGATATATCCAGTTTCCTCTCAATCGATGTCTTGTATCACTATACTGTTAAAAAGATGTTTGTCATCTTAGCATTATTACCCTAATTTATTTGAGCTTTCAGACATTTTGATATGTTGATATGTCGAAGCTGAAAGATAACTTCAATGTAAAATCCTTAAATCAGATATTTAATCATTACTTTTCAGGGGAACACATTAAACAATAAGACAATTATGGAACATTATAGGAGATATGTCATGTAAACCAACATTGAGGGATCTATTTTGCAATATTTTTTCAGTGCTGAGTGTAGATTAACTGTATTTAGGGGCAGCATAGCTCAATGAGTAGAGCAGTGGTCCGGTAATCAGAAGGTTACAAGATCGATCCCCGGTGCTGCATACAGCATGTCGAGGTGTCCTTGAGCAAGACACTGAACCTCTAACTACTCCCTGAGCACCATATGGTGGCAGCTCACTGCTCCTATACAATAGGATGGGTTAAAATGAAGAGATATCCAATTTTCCTCTTGCGGGACTGATAAGGGAATGTATTTCGAAGATGCAGTACAGCATTACACCAGTAAAGTTGAAAAATGTTAGTCATTTCAATATACCATGGAGGTCCATATTTATGTGTCACAATTATTCCCCACATTGTCAGGGTGGACACGGACTTTAAGGCTGGATGCCCTTCCAAACGCCCTGCAGTGGGTTAGAACCTGCAGCATCTGGCTCATCAGTTCCCGAAGCATGAGCTTTACCACTGAGCTACTATGTCCCTTTCATTTCAATATACTATAGTCACCTAATTCTGTATTTCCTCAGAATCCAGGGTAATGGTTATAAATAGCTTATAGTTGGAGATTGTTGTAGCAACACTTGATTCCAATGTAGGAGCAGGGCCAAAGGTAATATGCTACAAATTCACAGAAAAATCTCTTCTATACAATCAACTGGTTATCCAACACTAACAGAATTGATCTTGAGAATTGGAAAACCCTGGGTGAGCTGTCAAATCTAAGTGGGAGATGCAAACAATCAATGGAAACCAATACCAAGTGTCATATGAACTAGTAGTTACTTAACCACCCAGCTGCTTTGGTAGAGCAACCCAATAACCGGGGGCATGAGTGAAAAAACAGCACATGTGCTAGGCACTGTTTTTCCAGTGATTGATGTGAAAAAAAGATGAACACCTGATGACAAAGTTATTTTTGCTCACAATCCATTTCAGAGGCTGTACCATGATTGGCGGTGTGCACATTTCGATCTCAGACCTTCCAAAACAAGCTTTCTCATGTGCCATGTAACGACATTTAGTTGCCACTATTTTTCTTTCCAAAATCGTCATCTGCATTTTGACTGAAAATTATTTCTAAGATCTTAGTTGGACACTAGTATGGATTTATTTTTTATTTTTTTGCAGACCGACTAGGGATGTTCATCATATTCAGAGGTAATTTACATTTAAATACAGCAGAGCTTTGCTGAAAAAATGAAAGCTTTCTTGTATTTTTCTCTCAAAATGATGCCAAAGATAAAAATGATGACTTTAAATATCATAATGGCTTAAGTCAGAAACATTTTGCACAGTTGTTTTTATCATCACTTTTTTAGTCCTAAAGATGTCTTGCTTTATTCCACATAGTTCACTTGGCCTTAAGACATCGCTGAACTTCACAGTTTATGTTTTCATGTCAACATGGATCAATATGACAACTCTCCATCCCCATCGACTTATGACATCTGATGTCTTCAGCTAGTCATTTCAAAGAGACTCTCCATTAAATGCTGCAACACAATAGTAAAGGATCTATGGCTAACAGGATATAGCAGCTTGTCGAACAACATGAGGTTCACAGAAAGTTGAAGGAGTTCATCTGGACACAATGTTTACTGAATAAAACATTGGTCCATACATTGTGTGTGTCGACACAGACTTAGATGGAGTTCGAGAGATTAAGTTCCAGATGCCCCACAGTGGATTCAAACCTGCTGCGGTTCCTAAGACACACACTCTACCCACTGACACAATAGCCCTCAGCAGCCATCCAGTTAGGATAACTACACTAACAGGGCCTTTCAAGGGATGTTGACAACTTGATGGTACGGAGTCCTGAGGACTCCTGGTTTGTACTCCAGTGGATGATGAGAGTCAAGCCTTAAGTACTGATCATTATCACCAATTTCAGTTTTACACTCTAATAAGGTTAGCCTGTTACTTTTCACATCCCCCCTGGTTAATTTTATGTGGCTGTTCACCGTTAATGTGGTCAGGGAAATTTGGTACATTCCGAGATTTAGCTGTAACCCACGTGTCATCTACAAAATCTGAGTCCCTGGCTAGGAGGTTTTCCTGACTAAGATGTCCGAGTCCTCTTTTCTACTTCCTCCACATGCAAGATGGTCACTGTAGGAGAAATTGGAGAACCCATAGCAGTTCCCTGTGTGTAATGTACGTGAAGGGTTATAAGGATACACATACCTGCAGTCATTTGAGGCTAAAGAAGTCACTTGAATGAGTGATGAAACATCTCCCTCAATTAAAATTGTAGCCAAATAAACTGATTCAAATTTCTGTGATTTACTCACCTGAATTATTGAGCATAGATAAGTACCATATATAATGCTGAAAAAGACTGATTATGTGAGACAATTACCATACATTTTTACCAAGTGCATCTAATAATTCCCCTTGTTCTACATCTATTAGATCTCATGAAGGAAAATATACATGGAAGACATGCCCTTATGTTCTATAGGTTCAGAGTGCTGTCTGTGCACTCATCAGGAAAGCCAAATCAGATATTTCAGAAAATGTTTTCTTTACAGGATCGATAACCGAGGGAAGTGAGGTGCATGAAAAGGAACAACACTAGATCAAGCCTAGTACATGACTGGACTGTGTATGGTCACTGTTCCAAACTGTGGCTAATTCTTCACAGGGATTGTCTATAATGTGAATTCTCAGGTCAGGCTTGGGCGTGAGAATTGGAGACTTTGACAGGTTTGGGCCGGATATAAGATATGAACACCGCAGGCCAGGAGTGGAATTTTTGGTCCATGGAGAGCTTAAATGTTCTGGTAACAGCATCCATCATCACAAATGATCATACATGTGATTCTGCAAATATTGCCCCCTGGGCCTTCAGTTGGAACTTGTGTCTGTATGCTGTTAGTATTGGCCTCCATTCTTTCCGAGAAAAATAGTTGCATTATTATTTTTTCTTTTGATTAAGGAAGAACTATACAGCAAATATAAAACATCCAATACCAACACCTTATATCAAGCATCTCCAACAGGGTCTATAAAATAAAGAATAGGCATTGAGCTGTGAATTGGGGGCAGAAGTAGCACAGTGGTTAGTTAACATGCTCCCTTTAGGAACTGAAGAGCAAGAGGCTGTGGGTTTGAATTTACCTCCGAGCATCAGGAAGGCCTTAATCCCCCAAGCTTCACCTAAGTCTGTGTACACCCCCACAATGTGGAAACTAATCATGACATGTCAAAGCAGGTATTTTATTAAGTTGTGAGCTGACGGCTGGTTTAAAATATATTTACGCTGAGTTCTAGCTGGCAAATCTACACAATGGTGTAAAACCAACTTAACAGTGGCTTTCTTGGTGATTACACACATCTTCATTTCAATGCCTCCGTTTATGGTGGTACAATAGTGGTACAATATTGAATGAGTGTATTTATCTCTATATCATGAAAGCTAAGCCTGCTGACCAACACAACACCCGACACAATGCAAAAGATAGAGCCCGACAGGTAGGGTGGAGCAGGTGAAATTATTTTACCTTCAGCCGTAATAAATCATTCTTAAGACCAGGGGCATCATGAGGATCTTTAAACACCAGGGGCTTAGCTTAGTGGGTAGAGTGGTTGTCTGGCAATCAGAAGATCACAGGTTTGATCCCCAGTCCTGCAGAAAGCCTCTCAAGGTGTCCTTGAGCAAGACACTGAACCCTTAACTGCTCCCTGAGCTCTATATGGTGGCAGCTCACTGCTCCTATACAATAGGATGGGTTAAAATGCAGAGAAATTCAAATCTCTCCATGTGGGACTGATAAGAGAATCCATTCCCTTTTTTTCCCTACCCAAGCCAGACATCTTGAGATTTTCACCTGATAATTGCACCATCTTCAAGTTATTTCAGATTGAATTGAATAGAAGATAAGCCACACTGTGCTCTACCAACAGGTCCTGGTCTGCTGTGTAGTCTGGCTTTCACACCATGAAACAAAACTAAACAACATGAGAATGACATGAGTTCTACACAACTCTGTTACTATTTTTTGTTTTCAGCGGCAGCAGTAAATGGAAAATACATTCCATTTACATAGTGGTTGTCTGGCTTAAACGGCTGCTCAGAGCCTTGAACGGTCATTGACTTCCTCACATTCCCCCACAAACATACTTTTACACTGATGGTCATGTCCATCATGTCCAACCATGCGAGGTGCTGACCAGATCATCAGGACCAGATTGACGGTTAGGTGTCTTGCTCAAAGACATCTCAAGATCTTTCTATGGAGGAGTCAAGGATCAAACTGTCGGCCCTCCAATGACCAAATGACCATTTTACCTCTGAGCCACTGCCGCCCTGTAAAACCCTAGAATAAAACCAGAGCCTTGACATTGATGAAGCCGTTTTATGTTAGAATGTATGTTTCATATGCTTTGTTTGATTCTGAGAAATGACCAACGCTGGTCTCAGAGCTCCTGCTTCTGTTGTGTGACAAGGTCTCCTTTAGAACTATAACAAACCGTGTTAACCCTGTGTCCCATCTGTCCATGTCCCAATCTCAGTCACTGGCCCGAAACCTTGTTTTAGTATGTCCTTTACTGGGGCCTTTCAGAATAGGGTAACAAGGAGTAGGTTTTGACATCTTTATTGAGGAAACGGGACGCTGTTTGCTACATCGTCACCATCATTGTTACGTCTGCCGCACGAAATTTTGCGATTGGCTTAGTTTCCTCAAGATTTCCTGGAATGCTAAGTGGTTACAGATGGAGCTTGGGGCATTAAGGCCGAATGCCCTTCCAGACGCTCCATGGTGGGTTTGAATGCGCTGCCTTTGGCTTGTCAGAAGCACACACTGTGCCACATGAGCTAGAGCGGCCCCCTGTTGCAGTGCTATTGTACTATATTCTTCTTTGGCGTGCTCCCTGTTTATCAGGGGGTCACCACAGTGAATCTTGTCAATCTGCATGATGATCAGGCAAAATGCATTGGATGCCCTTCCTGACACAACCACTAACCCTTTGGATGGAGACACAGGCATCCCAATATTCAAGGACTTCAGTCTATGCCTGTTACCATTCTGTATTAAAGGATGTTGCTTGTTGCCTTGAGCAACTATCATAGTGACAAATCTGATCATATTTGCATGGCAGAACGAGACAGATTACTATAGAAACAATGGCTAGGACACATGTTTACACATTGGCAGTTCCATTGTTGTCCTGCCCAGGGCAATTTTTGTCTTGCACGGATATCAGATCAATTGGGAAGTACAAAAGAAAAGTGTTGCCGGATCATTTTTCAGGGTTCATACATGGGATATGGAAATAACTGTGCTGTCACGCTTAAATTGTTGTTTAGAAAAAGTTCTATGGATATCTTTAATAGTTATTTTTCAGAAATATGCATTATAACAATCAAATTATATATTCCTTTAAGATATCCCAATAATAATAATTAGATATCCCAACTGTTGTTTTTTTTAACGTAGGACTGTGAATATACGCATTTATAGGCTTCTGTCTCCTCACTGGTACCCGTGTTCCATGTTAGACTGCCGAGTTTGCAAAGCATTCTGGGAATTTTCCTCTATCACCATTTGGGGTCTGCATCTGAAAATGCTCCATTTTATGAGGCAATTTGAGGACTAGATGACCACTACCCCTCAATCCCCGAAGGAAATGGAACACCCTGGGCAAAATAAATAAAGATGTAGAGCCAAGTGGTAGGGCCAAGGGGGGAATTAGGATTGGCGCCAACTGATACCCTCCTCCTCTTCATCTCTCTAGTATCTCTTTTGGTGTCTCATCTGTCTGTCACATTCTTCATCTTGTCTACTCTCTCCTCCTGTTCTTCTCTCTCCTGTCCTGGTCATTAAAACAATGAAATCAGCACATGCCGACCAAAACCTACCCAAATGTCTTAATATTTGATTATGATTAGATCATAAACATGTTATCTTTAAATTTGTTTTTATATATACATATAAATATATACTAACCAACTATTTGAATACAGCAACTAATATCAGATTACACAAAAACAAACCACCATTGATACAGTATCCCATTCCATAGGAGCTATGCAGTCATCAATGCACATTATTTCATATGGGCGGTCACACGACACAACAACACTATTGCTTGGGAGTTACAGGCCAATATTCAATACAGCAACAGATGTACGACAATCAGCATTCTATTGGGATTTATTATTTACTGCAGTGTAATCAGTGGGTTCTGTGCTCTCTCCATGTGATAATATATATCTTCATGGCCTCAACCTTTCTGCTGTTGTACTCCTATTGGCCTTTCAAGCTCTCTCTTTCTCTCTCTCTCTTTCACACTCTCCTGTATTGTATCTGTTAACATTGATGCATTCTCACGTCCTCCTGACTCATCTGCTGCCACAGCAACAGGAGATCACTCTTCCTCCACCTCCTCTAGCCTTGCCTGTGGCTTGTTGCCTTCACCCTCTTTCTTTTTGAAATAGCTTCTTATACCCCCTAGCCTTCAAGTCTTGCCTTTGAGAATTAGCTAGCCAGCTTCCACCAGATGCTAACGGTGACCAGCGTTGTACCGTTGCAGCGCACTCTCACTCTCTCTCCCACTCTCTTCCTGTCTTTCACACTCCCACAGTGTGCCCATGCCAGGTAGTGTGAAGTGGAGCTACTGTTTTAATGACACACGGAACCCAATATGTAATTGCATTTTTGATCAATGATATCAATTTCCCAAACTCCAATGCATGATGGGAAGGACA
>OMLC01043751.1:0-12119 GCA_900302585.1 Regalecus glesne
CCCTTAGCCACACCCTCTCAAGCTCACTCCGAGGCCCCCCTTGCCTTTTAACGTGCCCTGTGGAACCTCGCCTCACAGCCCGGTTTGTATGTCCGCGCCAGGGGACGAGGTGGAGGCGAACGGTCGTCTCTGTCCTTATTTATTGTGTCTCTTGTCCCCTTTCGTGAAGCCATAGTGTGGCTTGTAGCCTTAACTGTCCCATATTGGGTAACTAACGAGTGAATGGTGCTCATTCCGCGTCTCCGCCTCCTTCTTTTCGCCTCTTGTCCATCTCCGGCGTGCCAGCCTCTTCTCCTGAAAGGTACCCGTCGTCCTGCCAATGACCCTCGCCCAGCGGTCTCTCCCCTCTCTCACGTGTCCTCGGTAGAAGCCAAAGGGATAGAGCCAGTCCGCGCGTTACCAGTCACCTCCATTCGCCGATCACTTGGTTGACAGGTAGCCTGTTCATACATGTGTGCAGCCCGGTTCTTCCGGTGCAATTTCTAACCTGTCTTTATGTGTAGCTACGTAGCTCTCACACCAGCTTCACTCGCCGCATCTCTGACCGCATCTCTTACATTCCACGTATGTGTCAACTCGGGATGCCTTTAGAAAAAAAACAACACAAAAAAAAAACCCTTGAAAAATAACAACCCGCTTCGCTGGCATCACGCGTCCGGCTTCACCCACTGTGTCCAGTGCTCCCATGATGCTGTCAAGATCAGCTTCTTCTCTGCTAGCCCGTCTGTTCCTCCATCTCTCTGGTGGCTTCTCCACTCGGCTTAAAGATGCCGACGTGTAAATCCCACACAGGCACGCGCTGTCCTTTGTCATTTTGATGACATACATGTCCGCTCCCAAGTACATTCCAGCACAATGCTCTCTCTCTCTGTCTGAGCTGAGACTGTGCGTCATCATCGTCATCGTGTACCTGCTTTGGCCTCAGGCTCGTCGCCGGACCTCAGAAGAGCCATGACAGTGTGGGTCGGCGTCTACCCACCCCCCCCTCACCTTCATCAGGGCTGAACAAATAGATTCCGAGAAAGATCTGCACAAACATCCCACCAGTACACGGCGGTGTACGTTTACAGAGAGTAGCGGCGCCGGATCTCTGACCCGCGTCACCTTTTCCGAGCCGAACCCGAGGCCTTGAGCTTCCTCAGCTTTTCATCGATCCTTTTGTTTGGGGAGTAAGTCATCGTTCGAACAAGGCCTCTCAGTCTTCAGGGTCCGAGTCAAGATGCCTCCGGCCTCTCTTTTGGCCCCAGCCTAGCTAGCTTCTCATGAGTCAGAGACAGTGGTCTCTAAGAGCATCTTCCCATAGCCAGTATTCCATCTCCACTGAGTTTATTCCCCGGTAGGGGACGGGGCGGGTGAGTGATTGGTGAGAGGTACGCGGGTAGTCTCCAGGCCTTTATTCATTCAGTTGATAGAAAGCTTCACACTGAGCAGTGTTTAACCTGCTCTGTGCCTCGGTTGTTGTCGTCGTCGTCGTCGTCGTTGTTGTTTTTTTAATCAAAGCCTGAGTTTGAGTCAAAGTGCAAGATGTGAAAAATGCCTTAAATACTTAGCATCCTAAAATGTCTGAATTTTCCCGATCGTACCCGGCCGGGGCTTTGATACTACACTGCATCCTGTGTTCTGTGAATATCTGTGAATTTTTTTTTCCTCTGTACAAAAAAATTGCTTTCATCACCACTGAAGTATGAGTCTAGCTACCCGAGTTGTCTGGTTATTCAGCGGGGGGAAGTTGCCAGGGGGCTGTCTTTTTTTTATTTTTATTTTTTTTTTAAATTTTTTAAAGACTTGTTGAGGCTCAATCTGAATATATGTGAGAAATCTGAGTCAGCGCTCGGGTCGTGTGAGCTATGCGACAACGCTGCTCCACAGTGAGGACATGAAAATGCACATCCAGGAGAATAATCGAGTGAAACCGGATTTTCTTAAATCGCAGAAGTCTTATCGTGAACTTTGTGTCAGCTCAACTAGGTCAGTTAATGTAAGCACATGCAAATCGGCCAAAAACACTGATGTCTAGTGCCTCTTGTTCCAATCTGCCTTTTCTCCGTGTTCTTCTTTTTTTTTTTTTAAAACAGTTTTGATACATAAAACTTTCAAATCACGCCACAGAAGCAGTTTTGTTTGCTCATATCAAGATAACTCAGATAATGCCGAATTCAAACCTTTTCTCTTCCAACTTGATATTTTTGGAAAGACAAGCTTTCACTGTACAGTCTAACTTATGCTGTCTTACCATTTTACTCAATAAAAATTAAGCATTTGGTCTGTAGCTTTTCATTTTGTCCGTTTGCCCTCCACGCCGCTTGCAGGCCAAAGAGCATAAACCAGTGTACTCTCAAGTCACCATCTTAACATTTGAAAAGGCTATTTCATCTTTTCCGAAACATCCAAGTTAAATTCGTGTTACGTTCATGCTCAAAGGTGGATAAAGTACACGGTGGGATTCATTTAGACTTGCTGGGGAACAACATGAGGAAGTTTAAAAATATAAAAAAATAAAAAAAAGCCTATCAGACTGTCAGAACAGTACTTCTCTGCATTGGGTGGGTAACCACGGTAACTGAGGCTGGTGGAGGGGGATCCAAACCAGAAAAGATGGAGATGGAGGAGAAGCAGAGGAGGAAAATAAAACTGCCTCCTCAGAAACCGGAAACTAATCGGCTCTCAGAGAAGTGGCTGTCACGACTTTTAACCCGTATCAAAGATGCTTGATCATCTTGGTAGCTCGGTAGTAGAATGCTCACCTCCAAGTCGAGCGTCGTGGGTTCAATCCCAACGCGAGGCCTCGGGGGGAAAAAAGGCGTCCGGCCGTAATCCCCATGCTCGGTAAATATTAGTCATTCGTTGTAAAGTACTTTGAGTGGTCACTAGACTAATAATAATACTGATAATGATAATGATGATGGTAATAATTGTTCCCTTATCACTCCCACTCCCGTAAGGGGAAATGTGCAATCCTCTGCATTTAACCCATCCTATTGTACAGGAGCAGTGAGCTGCCACCATGTGGCGTTCTGAGACCAGCTAAGGGCTCAGTGTCCCGCTCAAAGACACCCCGACAGGCTCTCAGCAGGACCGGGGATCGAACCTGTGACGTTCTGATTGCCAGATCACCACTCTACCCACTGAGCCACGGTGATAGGCTGAAATAAGATGGACAGCCTCTAGGTGGTGCTGCTGAGTCCACTAATGATGAGAAGGCTCCGGCCAACCTCAAACCTGCTCCTGACCAGAGCAGGTTTGAGGTTGCGCTCCACTGCTGAGCCACCGCGGCTCCATCCCATAACTTTAAGGTGGAATTTTTGGGCTGTCCTTAGGCTGATGGCTCTCCTCTTCCTCTCTCCCATCACTCCCCAGATCACTGAAGGCTCTGGCTAAAGACTGGGCCATGAGTCCACTGCATCCACCCTCCAATAGGGGGCCCCATCCACGGAACCCTTCTCTGCTTTTCAACTTCCAGTTCTTGTCTTCAAGCTGTCTCGTAGTCATTGATGCAAATAGTTGAACTTTTGCAGCAGCTAAGCTAAGCCTGTGGAAGAGGTGATAGAAACCAGCAAGATCTGGTACCCTTGACCTGAAGGGAACATGTCACTTTATCCAGAGGGGAATCAGCATGTGGAGTCCTGTGTGACGGCTCCCTCCTCTTGGCCAGCACATCCCCCTTTAGCCACTAGGGGGTTATTCAGCACCCACCTAAGAGAGCCTCAACCTGAGTCCTCTGGGTTTTAAGATATGGAGGTAGAGTCTGCCCCCCCCTTTCAGCTAAAGAGCTCTGAGATAGGCTCCAGTTCCCCTATCTAGTTATCAGAAGGTCGCAGGTTCGATCCCCAGCTCCTTCAGACAGTGTGTTGAAGAGTCCTTGAGGAAGGCACTGAGCTCCTCACTGCCCCCCAGTGGCTGAAGTTTCCCACTACACCAGTAGAACAGGATGGGTTAAATACTTCATGTCTTGTATGTCAAGATTAGTCCCCACATTGTGGGGGTGGACACTGACTTGTTGGGTTTTTTTTGGGGGGGATTAAGGCCGGATCCCCTTCGTAACCCCCCACAGTGGGTTCGAACCTGCGGCCTCTGGCTCGTCAGTTCTCGACGTGAACACTTTAACCCCTGATGTGCCTCAGTGACCACATAAAGAGGCTTTCTTTCCCTATCTTGCTGACTCTTTGTCTCTTAAAAGGATGCCTGAGACAAGCACCGGAAGCAAAGAATATTCAAAGTCCAATTTATTTCCTGTTCCATTGAACAAACATGAAAACAGTGAAGCGCTTTACAGGCACACACCTGCCTCGCACTCATTCAAACCCAAACGTCCCATTTTAAATTTTTTTGGTACAAATGTAAAGCACAATGCATATCGTTAACCGAGCAGTAAAACTAAAACTGTCCGAGTGACACTAAGTTCAAGTCATCAGCATGGTCGGTGTGGAAGTGCCCCATCTGTTGGGAAGGGACGCGGCTCCCCCGGGTGGTCTCCCTGCAGCAACATGCACTTGCACCTTTTTGGCTTTGCATACTTGTTGGGGGGCATTCGTACCCAGAGGTTGCTTTGAAACGCTACCAGAGAAACTTGTGTCGGAGAGATGTCGCACAACTGAAGCTCAGTTGATTGAAACCGGTCGACAGAATAAAAAAATAAATGTGTAAAACCTTAAATTTGAACACAAAAAGCCAATAACCACAACTTATCGTGCGATGCTCCGAATCGTTATGGTTAGTCATGATTGTGCGGTCGCAGCGCGGTTGAGTTTCCATGGCGATCAGAATGGACGAGTCCAGGTCAGACAGATGACGCACATGTAAAACTAGAACAGCAGTCAGCTTTGAGGGGTATACCTCAAATGCATATCAATGGAACTTTGAGTCATCCAGCCAAAGCCAAAGAGGTCTGCGTTTTCACCCTGGAGACCCACTACAGTCAGTGTTGCAGCTGAACGCTAAAGGGTGAGGGGATTAAGAAGTGACAGCGCCATCTAGGCATCTTTTCGTGCAACTGTTTCTCCCATAAAATGAATCTGATGGAAAACGATGATGATATAGATTTTTGATGGTGGGGGAGGGGGAGGATGGCAGAAGGTTGCACCTAAGGCTGGAATGTAAAGGAGCAGCGTCACTATCAGGGTGTTAAAGAGTGGTGAATATATATATTCTAAAACCGATTATTATTAAGGGGAGTTTCACTCAGTTTACCAGACTTAAAGACAAAATGCCTTTTTTTTTCTTCCTGAGCTGGAGGTTCTCGTGTTTTAAACGGAATAATACATGAAAACTGTGAGAACTCTTTCTGGTAAAAAAAAACAGGGTAGTCTGAGATTTGACTGCGTGGCAAAAATATCAAAGAATTGTGTTTGGGGATTGTGAACCGACCCACGTCCTGGACCATGCAGTGAGCCAGGACGTGTCTTTGGTCTCAGGGGAGAGAGGCTTGGGATGAATTACATTTCAAGTATGTCTTAGTACAGCGTGTAAAAGCATGGGTTGTATTTATACAGTGCGGTTTTCACGGTAAGAAAACACTTAATGCAGAACCCCACTTGTTTCACGTTTCTCGATACTAATGTCAACCATCCTTGAGCTCTCAGTCATGAGGTATTTAGGCCGAAGTGACCACCGACAGGATTCATTTGACTATGGAGTCCTCCTGACTTAGAACCTGTTTAACGGGACTGGAGTCCAGGGCCAGGTCGACCTCCAAAAAGTCCGGTTGATCGACATCGGGAGAATTTTGATTTTCCTCCTCTTGCCTTTTGTCTTCCTCCTCCTTTCTCCTACGTCTTTGGCACATTCCGGACTTGGCAGGTCCCACCAGTGCCAGGCAGATGGCGCCCAATGCCATGCCCACCACACAGGAGTAGAAGGCGGAGCCGTAGTCTTGAGTGACATCCACCAACATACCTGATAAGGAAAATCCATAGAGAGACATTGGAATACAATCAACTGTGTGCTGAAGACCGAGTAAGTGGAGCATAACACACTTTATCAATGACACGCAAGCTAGTTTTCTTATAGAGTTCAATAAAAGGCCATTAGGGAGCAGTATGTGAAGATATTACTTTATGTAAAACACAAACGGTAACAGTGACAGCTCCTGTACCTCCTAATGGTGGTCCAGCCAGTCCAGCAAAACTCTGGATGCACACGTACACCCCTACGGAGGATGCCATCTTCTTGACGCCCACCACGTCCTCTTCTGCCAGCAGAGGGATGTGTGTGGAACCTACTGTGCCCATGAAAAACCCATAGAGAGCACAGCAAACAACCAGGCCCCAGAACTCCCACACCAGTGTGAAAGCCAACAGGACCAGGCACAGTAGAACTACACAGCACAGCAGGACTCGGGTCTTCCTGCAGCAAACCTTGTTTAAAACCGCTCCAATGGACAAGCGGCCACAAACCTCGGACACCGCCATTACAGACAGCATATAGGAGGCCATATCCGGGTCGACGCCCCGGCTCTTGCTAAGTTCAATAATATAGAGCTGTGGGGCGAAAAAGGCCAGCGTGGCAAACAGGCCGAAAAGAGAATAGAAAATAAAGCCGCCATCTTTAAGCACCGAGAAGTCCAGGAGCTTGGGCTTGGGGGGCTGCAGAGGATCCTTCTTAACCCCCCCTTCTTCTACCTCCATCACCCCAGCCTCCAGCTGCTTCGCCGGGGAGAAGGCTATGGACGGTGATGGTCCCCGGGCTTCCTTTTCTGCCTCCTCAGTGTCCATCAGGGCCTTGCTTTCTGCCGCGACCGCTGCGGCCTGAAGGTCCGCACTCGAGCCGGAGAACGAGGTGACGCCGGAGTCCCCAGACCCGTTGGAATTTCCTGAGCTAATCGATTTCCGCGTCGTTTCACTGTCCGGCTCACAGACTGTCTCTAGTTGTTTTGAAGACAGGGACTGTTTCTCGGGTTCGTACTCTGCTCTCTCGCCCTCTGGCTCAATGAGGATCGGACGAAGTAGAGCACCGCAGCCGATTACAGAGCCCTGGAGGACACCGATGATAACAAAACAATAGCGCCAGCCGATTTGCTTCTTCAGTGCAGTGAAGGCTGGCCAGAGAAGGAGAAGAGGCAGAAGAGTCACCACAGTTAGCCACCAAAAGCAAATCAATGCTTGTTCTGATATTTGTTGTCTCACACCGCTTTAGCACTGTGATTGGAGTGGGAATGTTCATCATGCCTCGTGTACCGTCAGCAAGAAAAGGCAATGGAAGCACCTTGGTAATTTTCTTATCTTTCATGAGAGACATAAAGCCCATTGCAATGAGAAACTACGGCCTGGGACTCACCCGGTGCGAATGCAAACATGGCAAAAGACTCTCCAGAGGATGCCATGGATGTCACGAGGGCTCGACGTTTGGAGAAGTACTGGGCAAGAATAGTGACGGTAGGGAGGAAGGTGAGGCAATAGCCTAGGCCTGTGAACACATAGGATAAAAAGGGGACATCACAGCTACTTGCCCCGCTTGTACGAACACAAAGGGCTCAGGGCGGGTTCAAAGATCAAGGCTGACAGAGGTCAAGCCGTCAGGTCGCTCCAGTGTCAAAGGTGGCAGGTTGGTGGAGCGGACTCCAGCTTTTTTTTTACCGCGATCGCTGAAAGATAAATGCATGTGAAAACAAAGAGACAGACAAGGGGAGAGAAGAAAAGGGGTCGTCAAGTTAGATCGTGTCCCGTTTCAGAGGTGAGAGAAACACGGCTATCACGATGAAGGGAGCTAGCAGTGAATTCATCTGTAAAAAAAAAAAAAGTTAACATGACCCGGGGGGGAGATCAGTCATCTTCCAGAATTAGCACTTCAACCCCCAATTGTCTTTCCTGTTATTTAGAACCCATCTGCTGAGATGGAAAAGCTTTCTGAAAATAGACTTTCATTCAATCAATTGTTTTCTCCTCAGCCGTTTCCTGCTCTGTCAAAATCCAGATCTGAAAGGGAATTTTCTTTTGACCTATTTTATATTTCCTGTCCAGGTTTTCTGTTCTGTTAATCCTTCCTAGAGATTTCGGACGGAACAGATCTCACATCGTGGTGTTAAGCAGGAGGCTGTTCAGCTCCGACATGACTGAGTAATGGAAGAGAGATGATAACCATGCCACTGCTAGGGAGTTCCTTTTGTCATTCACTAATCGATGAGCTGTTTAGAATAAAACCATCTATACGAGTAGAACAAACACTTCTCAAAACAGCGTCCTATGCCAACAGAACCACTACAAAACAGAAATACCACCAATAAGAGACAGAGGCCTAGTTGGCCAGACAGACAGAAATAGATGCAATGGTAGATCGAGGTTTTGCGTGTCAGAAGTACCTGAGATAACGCCAATGGTGATGTACATCTCATTGATGGATGTGATGAAGGCAGACGTGATGGTCCCCAGGCTGATGAGGAAGCCACCTATCATCACTACTGACTGATAGCCAAAACGATTGCTCAACACTGTGGACAGAGGGGCTGAAAGATGGGAAAGGACAAAAACACAACTGTTAGTTATTGTACCTAGATGTGCTGCACAAGTCTTTTTAGCAACTCTTTGAATCTCACTAGAGTCTGGCTGACTATTGGACGATGGTACGTTGTCATGATTCGTCCCCATGGTGTTGTGGAGGTGGGCCCGGACCTAAGATGGAGCCTGGGGGATTAAGGCAGGATGTCCGTCCTGACACCCCATGGTGGGATCAAACCCGTGACACCTGGCTTGTCATTTCCTGACGTGCGTACTCAACAGCCGAGTTATCACAGCTAGAGCTAGTCACATTGCTAATCAATAAATGAGTGTAGTGATTAATAACTTAGCATAACTAGTGACCAAACCTCTCCGCATTGACGGACAGATGGAGTATCCCATTTATTATCACATGTAGTATCCTGCTATGCTAAAGTCATAAAGTGACTAAATCAGTCTGCCGTGGGTTTTAACCTGCGGACATCAGGAGACTCTTCAAAATGGTCTTGGACTTAAGTTACTTTGCCAAGTCAGGTTCAAAATTCAAGCCATCCGGGCGTCACGTGTATAAATTCAATAATTTTCACAAATGTACAATTTAATGTAATTATGATGACTTTGTCACATAAGTAAGATAACCCAACAACAAACAAACAAGGTTCAATTTCATTCCCCAAATTAAGTGATTTATCTGTTCAGTGGATTCGTTGACAATAATGTATTTCAGGCCATCAAACATCTATAAAAGTGACCGGGTAATACTCGGCGCCCCTATTTATGCTCGGTCCCTTGGCACTTGGCTAGCTGATGTTCGCATTGATATATTTCCCCCCCAATTTGGAATCAGGGTGATAGAATACACATCAGGCACGTCTCGCTATCTGGGGCCATGAGTGCACTAGAGTGGAGAGAGTCTTTGCTCATTGGCTCATCAAATACACATGTAACAAAGACATCGACTGACCAGTGAAGGTGAGGATGAAGACACAGATGGAGATGGCCCAGGAGACTCGACTGTTGGTCTCTCCAAACTCTTCCATCAGGTCCTCTAGGAAGACCCCGAGGCTTTTGATGGTGCCATAGGTGCACACCTCGACAAAAAAGAAGGCCACGGCCACGGCCCAGCCCCAGCCCCCGTCGGGCACCTCTGGGTACACACATGGCCCCAAACACCTCTGAGACTTGGATACCATCCTGGCTGAGCCGAGTCACCTGTTTGGAGAAAGGAGATTAATGGACACAAGGGCTATTATCTAATGGGCAAACAGCCAAATAACACATTTACAACAATGCCTCCGGGTAAGTAACTGAAAGAGGACCGTGTCAGTAAGGAGTAGCTTTTTTATTGCAGGGTACAGAGCCTCACCTCTCTGTCTGTCTGTCTTTCTCTCCCTCTGTCTCTCCCTCTGTCTGTCTGTCTTTCTGTCTGTCTCTCTCTCTGTCTGTCTGTCTCAGGTGGTGTGTGGCCACAGAGAGGCCTTTGTGGTACAACAGTAGTATTAAAGGTATACAGATGGTGTGGAGGTGAATCATCTATTTAGCTCACACATCTCAGCACATGGAGTGACTGGACCATTAGATTTTGTTAAAGGACCATGCTGACTAAAACGCCAGTGTGTATATCCACATTAAAAGTCTCTGTTGTCACTCAAGTCAAACCAATGTCCTCTGTGTAGTCCATCATCACACATGACAAGTTTGCCTCAGTGGGCTTTTAGTCAACAGTTCCTCTCGTCTTGTGGTGCATTGTTGCCTCATGGGGCTTCGCTAGTGACCTCTGCTAACACAGATATGGTGGAATAGACTGGATTAAATGTTTCCTCTCGCTTTATGTTGATGACCCATGTATTTAGAATGAAGGCAACCCCTTCCCATCATAATCTAGTATGATTACTTTCTACGTATTTCTACGTTGAAGCCCCCCCCTCCACTGGAGAGGCTGGTCGAGGGAGGATGAGCTGCAGCAGGGCCCTGGTCGGGTTCAACGCCGGGCCCCTGCGGCAGAGACGCGGCCCTGTGTGGGAGAGGCTCCGCCAGGTGAGCCGCCGGGGGAGCGGTGCTGTGTGCGGCCCTTCCTGAGCCGAGATGGTCGAGAATTCCCGATAGAGTAACACAACAACGTGGCCCTTGTCCTTGAAGAACGGATGAGTCACATTGGACTCAACCGGGCCGCTTTACCCGCACTGCAGTGCCGGGAGGGATGATGTCAACCTCGTCCAACCCGACCATCCTGGTTGGATGGCAGACACACACACAGTACCAGCTGTCTTCTGGGAGCCAACAAAACCCACACCGACGTGACTATGTGTAGCTAACAAAGCCTGGCGTCCTACCAGCGACGGAACATGTGTGTCGGTCTTAATGTCTGCTCCATGCCGAGCGACTCGTCATCCTACTCACCAGGTGACCTCAGCCGGGGCTGCTCGTCAGGAGTAACCCTTCTGCCTTCCTGCCCCTCTCTTCCCTCGTCCCTGGTGGGGTCTTATCCCCACGCTTTAAAACGGCTGCTCGGCGAACCAGCGCTGTCCTGGTCGAGAATCGTTGACTCGCCGGTGTCGTTCAGTGAAGAAGAGGGAAGGGAAACCACCCACAAGATGACCGTTACGTGTCCCGCGTCCTGCGCCGATGACTGTTTCAGTGTTCGGTGGACCTTTTCCCGTCCCTCTCCCCGGCTCTCATACCGGCTCCTGCTTCTGGTACCGGATCGAGCCGGTATTCACAACGCCAAGGGTGGGCGGGGTGAGTGTTGGTGATCCTCACCCGTGTTTCACTTCCGTGTCGACCCCCCCCACCATCCACCCTCTCAGCACTGAGGCAGATGATGGGAAAGACTGGGGAGGAGAGGGAGGGGGGCAAACCTCGCCGTGGGCGGGATGAACTGGTTTGTTCCAGTCTGGATGTGTATCGACGCGTTTCCATCCCTGCGTCTATGTTAGCTAGCTAGCAGACGAGGATTAGTGAGCAGATGTGATGTCTGCTGTGAGAAGGAACATGGAGGAACATGGAGGAGGTCAGGAGGAGTCACATGGTGTCTCTGTGGATGTAGAGACAGCATATGACAGGTGCTGAGAGAGGAGGTGTGGTGCTGTATGAGGAGGTCAGGAGGGGCAGAGAAGTGTGTCAGGGTGGGGCAGGATATGTATGAGGGCAGTAGTGGTGAGGGGTGTGGTAGGAGTGATGGAGGGGTCAAGGTGGAGGTGGGGTCACATCAAGGATCAGCTCTGAGCCCTTTCTGGTTCTCAGTGGTGATGACAGGCTGATGGAGGAGATCAGGCAGGAGTCTCTGTGGACTATGATGTTGGTGGAGGACATGGTGGTCTGTAGTGAGAGTAGGGAGCAGGTGGAGTCTGGAGAGGTGGAGGTCTGCACTGGAGAGAAGAGGAATGGAAGTCAGGAGGAGCAAGACAGAATACATATGTGTGGATGAGAGGAGAGGGAGGAATGGTTAGGATGTAAGGAGTAGAGGTGAGGAAGGTGGATGAGTTTAAATACTTGGGGTTAACTGTCCAAAGTAACAGGGAGTGTGGCGGAGAGGTGGAGGAGAGAGAGCAGGCAGGGTGGAGTGGGTGGAGGAGAGAGTCAGGGGTGATGTGTGACAGAAGGGTACCACCAGAGTGAAAGGGAAGGTCTACAGATGGTGGGGAGACCAGCTATGTTGTCTGGTGTGGAGACAGTAGAACTGACAGACAG
>OMLC01043755.1:9976-25454 GCA_900302585.1 Regalecus glesne
GGCGGCATGCAAATAGCAGGGGGTCAAGGATTGTAGGGAGTCGATTAGGGATTCAACCTGCTCCTCAAAGCATTAGATGGCTATAGGAGTGAGGACAATACAGAGCAGTCATTAAGATTAGTTTCAGTGCATGCTCAATAATCCAGGTAAGGGAATCCAAAGAAGGTAACTGGTTCAACTGGATCAGAAGTTTATTCAGATACGTTTTGACACTCAAACAGGTGACATCTTCAGTCTGAGCAGACTGCAGCATCCCTACCCTTACAAAGATATCATCATCCTCCTGGCTGACGAGGGCAGATGTAATGTTGTGTTGAATCAGACCGACTACCATGAAAAAGTGATGATACTGCATAGTGACAAAGCTACTTATGAGCCTCTGAAGCGAGATCCAAGCTGTGGTTACAGGAAGAATAGATTGTCTGAAACAGAACAGGACACTGCTACCAACAGATTGTTGTTCCATAGACTGTGCCTAGGGGAAGCTACCCCTAGTCTGTATGGTTTGCAAAAATACATAAATAGGATATGCATTTGAGACCCATAATGTGTATTTAAAAAACATAACATCTCTAGGTTTCTGGCTGTTGTTCTCAACCTGCTGGTAGGCAGTAATATCCATCATGTTCAGAACACTATGGACTTTATGAATGAGGTGAGTGATATTAACATTCAGGAGGATGAAACAATAGTCACTTTTGATGTTAAGTCTCTCTTCACATGTGTCTCTCTTGATGAGGTAGTAGAGGTGGTCCATAAGAAATTACAGGACAACGACCCCCCTTAACACTGACCAAGTGATTCTGCTCCTGAAACTGTGTCTTCAGTCTAAATACTTCTCATATAAGGAGCAATACTACAAGCAAAAGCATGGGTGTGCTATGGGTTCCTCTGTTTCACCTATAGTGGCCAACTTGTATATGGAGGAAGTAGAGATGGAGTTGAGAACCACTGGTACTGACTGAACATAGCATGCAATTTGAAAATGGTCCTTTTGATATAGCAGGGCTTACTACACGATCATTGTGATAAACCAAATCACATATCAACAAACAAACTGGGAATTAACGACACAAAACACGGCACAAATGGGCGGACGTGCCTCTGTCAGTGCATTTCCCAGGATTCAGATTCATCATAGCAATATTCACAGTAGGCTAATGGCCAAACAAGGCTTTACATCAAAGTAAGGGAGAATTAAGTCATGACAGATTAACTCTTGAGTCTACACATTAATCACCGTGTTCGGCGAGGTATGGGGGGTGGTAAGGTGCCACTGTGAGAAGGTATTTGAGGAAGAGCTCTGGTAGGGCAGGATATGTACCGATCATCCAACACTTTCTCTGGTACCCTGAGAGAAATGATGGGGAAACATATCAGTAAGAGAATAAAAGGACTAATCAAACAGCTTCCTAAAATTACATGAAACTTGAAAACCAATCTGCTGTTTTCACTGCAACGGTTTCATTCAAGGGCTGACAAAGCTTAGGAGGTAGGGTGGTCATCTAGTAACCAGAAGATTGGTTGTTCCTTTCCCAGTTCCTTCAGAAAGAGTGTCAAAGTGTCTTTGAGTAAGACACTGAACCCTGTGCTGCTCAAGCCCTGTGATTGAATGGCGACCTGTCCAGGGTGTTCTCTGCGTTTCACCCAGCGAGCGCTGGGATAGGCTCCAACGTGACTCTGCAACCCAATTTTGGATGAGCGAATGATGATGGATGGGTAGATGTTTAATTCATAGACATATGCTAGAACATTCTAAAAAGCTTAGCGTTAAATCGCAGAGACTTGAATCAGTTCATCTAGATTCGTTTTTCAATAGAAATGTTTCCTTCCTCATCTAAGTGACCTCTTTAGTCTCAACTGACTGCATGTATCACCACTCATATGAAACCAATTACTCATTTCATCGCAAATTATATGACCATTAATTTGCTTATGAAACCAATCATTGGTTTCAGTCATTATTCCAGTGTATTGTTCATGTATATAGGGTGGGAGACACCTGCAGTCAGTTGAGACTGAAGTGTTCACTTAGAGGAGGGACGAAGTGTTTCTCAATAAATGTTGTATCCACATGCACTAATTCACCTTTCTCTAATGTCCTTATCTGTATTAGGGAGCATGCATAAAGACATCTCATCATGAAAAAAACTTATGTGACTTAAAGTACTAAAAATTGCTCAAAGATTTCAAATTTTCTCTCACACATCTCTTGTCATATACACTTCCTTCCACCTGTCATTCTGCATTCTAAAACGTGAACACAATAGTATTTCATTTGTGAACAAATATAACAATAATCCAACACAAACGAAGCCATTTGTATACTTAGGATTCAGTGTTAAAATACAGTGTCAAATTAATGTCATGTGGTAACAAAACCATCCATCCATCGTCAACTGCTTATCCAAAGTTGGGTCTCAGAGTCATGGTGGAGTCTGTGCTAGTGCTCATTGGGTAAAAGGTGGGGAAAAATCCTAGCAAGGTCACATTACAGTTGTACTCACTACTCATTACAATAGGATAGGTTAAAAGCAGAGAATAAATTCCATCAGTCTTGATCATGTGCCAATGAAACACGTTCACTCCACTTCATTCATTAGGCAATAAAATTGTACATCTAGACATTTGCTATTAAGCAGTTGTTCTTTCTGAGGTGGTCATTTCTGTTTTGTCCTCTGGTTTGGGAAACTCCATTGCCATCACATAACCCTCAGTGTGGTCAAGCTCAGCCAGGGTGGAGAAGTAGATCCATGTCAGGCCTGCCAGCAGCGCCAAAACCAAAATCTGACAAGTATGGACATTGTTTTACATTAAGCATTTTCCTCTTTGTTGACTCCTATTATAAGGGAAATACTTAACATGGCATCACGTTCCAAAGCTACAATCAAAGATCACACATCTTTTGAAATCGACATCATTAACATTGTCAATGACCACTGCAATTGGCCAAGACATTGTACATTTTGTATCAAAAGAGATAAGGTGAGGCAGAGTGATCAGACCAAAGCTCACTGTTACTTAGGTTGAAAGGATCCCTTAAAACAAAGTATTGTCTTATTGTGTACCCCAGAACATCAGTTGATAGCTCAAAGCTGCTGACCTTCCTTTTAGATCCTCTTGAACAAGAGAATACAACCACAAATGGTATCACAAGTGAACTACTGAACTGCTCTTCTGAGGCACGGCCTTCTTAATAGATGTCTTGTGGTGCTCTGCTCAGATGGAGCAAAACATGAAAAAAGGTCCCCCAAAAAAGTATACTCAAAACTGAAAAGTAAGTTCCAAGGCCTCATAGGCAAGCATTGTCTGAGCCATAGGTTGGAGTTATCTGTATCAGATGTAATCAAACACTGCACAGAGACCAACCACATAACAACTTTTCTTGGTAAGTTATACTGTTTGCATAATCAGTCACCTATATACTTAAGAGAGCTTAAAACTTCAGTCTCTAAAGTAAGCATATGCTCAAGAAGGATTAGTTGAGTCTTAGAGATGAGGTGAGTGTCTATATCTTTAAGAACAGTAAATGCTATTTAGGCAATGTATGCTGTACTCTAAAACCACCTCATAGCTCATAGCATAGGTAAAGATTTGAACCAAAATTCAATTGAAGGTTGTATATATGAGGGACTAACAACAATGTTGAGTTCAATTGCATTAGAGAAGCTTAAAGACCTCTCTGAGGCCATGGAGTCCAGAGACATTACATCGATCAACCTGATAAAACGGCAGCTAGATGTTTTCAATATCATGAGCAGGAATCCAGACAGTGCTCTATTATACAAACTGCATTCGAGCCTGCGCAGTAAGCTGCTTTTAATGGCATAACACAAAAGAGTGACAGCAGACAGAGGGTAATAGGTCCCAGAATATTCTATGAAGCACTATGCTAAAGCAAAGCAGAAATGGACACGAGTGAAGAGGAATCACCTTTTTACAAAGTCAATGAGTTGAATAAAAACACACAGCCCAGCCCTCTGTCATCAGTGTATGAGGGAAATGAAGTCAATGAGTTATGCAGTCTTTTGAAACTAGGATTCTCTGGTGCAAAGCAAAGCCACAGGGATTTTAAGGTGAATTCCAGTGTATCGATGCAGAACTCCCTTCTGGAACTTAAACATCAGGTAGAAACGATTGCAGTAAACAGTGCAGAGTGTGAGAGAGCTTTCTCTGAGGTGAATGCAATTGTGACATGGTTGCACTCAAAACTGAAAATGTAACATTCATTAAAATGGTTGGACCGCCTGTTACTTCTTATGACGTTACAAAATCTGTCGGGGTCTGCAGAAGCATTTAGTATGTAGATAAAGATGCAGTACCACATGTGCTTTCCCATATCAGCCCATCTAGAATCTGATAGAGTAATTTGTCCCTGATACTCTTACCCTAAAATACTGGGCACAGAATTGTTGGGTAGTCAGGGAATTTGATTGTGTTCTCTGGTGGAATTAACTGTGACACTAGTCTACCGCTTCCACTGTGTGTATTGTACTGTGTGTAATCTATAAATTATGGTTTGCAAGATAAGGAGGAAATGGTGATTTAAATATTCTGGGACTTTGAAACGTCATGGGAAGGTTTGAAAACTTGAAAAGGTGTGAGCAGCCTGTGTATATTTTTAAGGTGTATATTAATTCCAGATTAATGTAACTATTAATGAGAAAGTTCTGTTCATATTGACATCGATTTATACGTGTCATGACTAGTTCCCCACATTGTGGGCGTGGACACAGTTTAGATGGAACATGAGGGATTAAGGCCAGATGCTCTTCCTGATGCTCCATGGTGGGTTTGAACCCGAAACATCTTGTTCAACAGTCCCCGAAGCTTTACCACTGAGCTACCATGGTTCATGTTACCTTGTGTTATTATTCTCTTTTGTAGTGGTAACAATATAATTTATAGAAATACACAGGATAGTGTACTGTTGTGCACTAACAACAGTTTCAAGTATTACTTAGATTAGGGTTTTAGCGTTCAGACCAGAGTTGTATCCATCCATTCATCGTCAACCATTTATTTGAAGTTGGGTCGGGGAGTCATGTTGGAGCCTATCCCAGCATTCATTGAGCAAAAGTCGGGGAAACACCATGGACAGGTTGCCATTCTGATGCCATAATGCAATTCTATCTCAGGGGTTGAGCACTAAGGAGTTCAGTCTCTTGCTCAAGGACACTTCAAAACCCGTTCTGTAGGAGCTGGGGATCGAACCACCAATCTTCTAATTACTAGACAACCAGCTGACCTCTTATGCTGCCCTTGATTTATAAAGTTATGCATAATTATTTCTATGTTCTCTCTTTTAGTCTAAATGTTGACAGGAGGGTCTTTTCAGGCATAAGTAGTCACTAACTGCATAACTATACCAACCTCACAGTACATGTCCACCTCTTCAGTGATGTGGCAGCAGTCCGCATTATTGGTGAGGCTGATGGTTACTGTGGGCTTGCCATGTTCAGCAGGTGGGTCCCTTTACAGTTCGGTGGGGTAAACTACTGAAGTGTCATTTGAGCAATACTTCCTCTTTGACATGATTATCATTCAATATGATTGAGGGCTGTTGTTATATTTCTTTAAAGTTTGTGAAATAATATCAATCAGATTTTGTAGTCTATGTGCACACACTGCACCCTTTCTCCTTTTCCGCCTTAACACTGTGATTCTATACAGGCTCATTTTCTGCACCAGGGCTCTTCATCTTATTCCCTTGCTGTCTACTTTCTGTCCATTATATTAGTCTTGGTTTTAGAGTTTTTATCGTGTTTTTTTTGTAAGACTAATTCAAAAAGTGTTATCTGATCCAACTTTGACACTGCTTCTCAGAATGATGTTGAGGGTTTGCTTTTGAGAGGTGATAAACTGGTGAACACGGATATCTTTCCATCTCATCTACACAGAACAGTAATTTGTTTCTCTTGAATCCTCTTCTTCAATGTACTACTATTGTATCTCTGCAGCTATATTTTAAGACTTTGCATCTGTATATAAATAACTTAATGTAACTGAAAATTAGCAGTATGGTTTTAACAGCATAGGTTAATTATAGTGTTGTTTTTCACGTGGATCATAACTGTTATCACACACACCCCTGAAACTGTTAAAAGGATGTATGAACAGATGAGTAGATAAACAGTCAAAAACGGATCCAACGTGCATAACTTTATCACTGAAGAGGAAGCTGTAGTTTAAAAAAAAAGAAAAATGTCTTTTGTAAAGGGTTTGAGATATGCAAATTTATCTTGGAAAGGTGCAACATGGCTCAGTGGGTAGAGCGGTCATCTGGTTACAGGTTCTATCCCCACTCCTGCAGAAAGCATGCTGAGGTATCCCTGAGCAACTGAAACCCTAACTACTCCCCGGGCCCTCAATGGTGGCTACTCACTGCTCCTATACAGTTGGATGGGTTGAATACAGAGAACAAATTCCTCCAGCCTGTGTTGTGTGTCAACAACTCAGCAAATTAACAAAACAAAAAAACACTAAATATAGATTGCATTATAATGTGAGTTCACCTATCAGACATTGAATTTTCCCATGAGATAATAGACCAGTTATCTATGTGGCGTACTGTGTAGGATGTGCTCTTCCTTAACATGATAATGCTTAAAATGGTGCTTCAGTCTGAGGAACATTTCCCATGCTGATGACCATCACACACTAGCAAATAAACTCAGAATTGTCCAGATGAATATTTTCAGCCACATCAGCTAATCATAGTTTTAACTTTTAAGTGAAATGTTAAATTGTAAATGGACTAATTTTTCTATGTACTTATCTAGTCTGGCAACCACTCAAAGTGCTTTACAACATATACCTTGCATTTACCAAGCACGGAGGACTAATGTCGGATGCCCTTTCCTGATAATCTGCGGTGGCATCAAACCCACGATGTCTGACTTGGAAGGGGGAGGCTTTACTGCTGAGCCATCAACAACGATGAAGGTCAAGTTGGGACAAAAAAAAATCATCTCCCCAAAACAAAACCCGAATCCCTTGATGTCTTACCCTAGATTCAGCTGGTGCTGTGTATTCTCCATAAATACACTACCCTCTCATTCATTTAAGATCAAATAAGATTTTCCTTTATTAGTCCCATGAGGGGAAATTGGCAGTGTTATAGCAGGAAAGTTGAAAGCAGGATAGAGACGGGGGATAAAAATTAAACTTCTGTACAGTTGCTGACTCATTCCCTTCTCAGATTGGGTAATTCTCTAGTTTCCTGCTTAGAACCATGGTCTCAGATTTAGAGGTGCTGATTCTCATCCCGGCTGCTTCACAATTGGCTGCGAATCGATCTAGTGAGTGTTGAAAACCACTGTCCGATGATGCCATCAGAACCAGATCATCTGCAAAAAGCATTGATGCAATCCCTAGTCCACCAAACTGTAACCCCTGCTGTCCATGAATATAACAAACAGGATAGGTGACAAGGAGCAGCCCTGGTGAAGGCCAATCCCCCACCAGGGACCAGTCTGAATTGCTACCTAGAACCTGGACACAGTTCTCAGTTTGGACGTACAGAGATTGGATGGCCCCGAGTAGTGACCCCCTCACCCCATACTCCCACAGCACTTTCCACAATATCTCCCAGGGGACCTGGTCATAAGCCTTCTCCAGCTCTACAAAACACATGTGGACCCGATGGACTTATTCCCAGGCCTCCTCCAGGATGCTTGAGAGTGTAAAGAGCTGTTTTTGATGTTCTGAGACCGGGATGGAATCCTCATTGATCCTCTTCAATCTGCTGACTATTGGCCGGAACCTCCTTTCCAGCACCTTAGAGTAGACTTTCCCAGGGAGGCTGAGTAATGTGACGTCTCTGTTATTGGCACACATCCACTGGTCACCCTTTAGGGGCGGCATAGCTTAGTGGGTAGAGCTGTCACCTGGCAATAAGAAGATTGTAGGATCGATCCCTGGTCCTGCATATAACATGTCGAGGTGTCCTTGAGCAAGACACTTAACCCCTAACTGCTCCCCGAGCGCCATATGTTGGCAGCTCACTACTCCCGTATAATAGGTTGGGTCAAAAATGCAGAGAAATCCAAATTTCCCTTTGCAGGACTGATAAGGGAATCCATCCATCCATCCACCATCAACCGCTTATCCGGTGTCGGGTCGCGGAGGTAGCAGATCTCAGCCAGGACCTCCAAGCTTTCCTTTCCCTTGCAACATCGGATAGCTCTGATTGGGGGGGATCTGAAAGCGTTCCCAGGTCAGTGTGGAGATATAATCCCTCCATCTGGTCCTTGGTCTACCCCGTGGCCTTCTCCCAGCTGGATGTGCCTGAAAAACCTCCTTTGGGAGGTGATCAGGTGGCATCCTTACTCGTTGCCCGAACCACCTCAACTGGCTCCTTTCTATTTGTAGGACCAGTGGCACTACTCCGAGTCCCTCACGTATGTCTGAGCTTCTCACCCTGTCCCTAAGGGAGAAGCCAGACGCCCTCCTAAGAAACCTCATCTCAGCTGCTTGTATCCGTGATCTTGTTCTTGCAGTCATGACCCAGCTTTCATGGCCATAGGAGAGAGTGGGCACAAACATTGACCGGTAGATCGAAAGCTTTGCCTTCTGGCTCAGCTCTCTCTCGGTAACTATGGTTTGGTAAAGGGAGCACAATACTGCTCCAGCAGCTCCAATTCTCCCGTCCAACTCCTGCTCCATTCTCCCCTCACTTGAGAACAACACCCCCAGATACTTGAACTCCCTCACTTGGGGTAAAGACTCATTCCCTACTCGGATTGGACAATCCTCTGGTGTCCTGCTTAGAACCATGGTCTCAGATTTAGAGGTACTAATCCTTATTCCAGCTGCTTCACACTCAGCTGCAAACCAATCCAGTGAGTGTTGGAGGTCAGAGACCGATGATGTCAAAACCACATCAAAACCACATCATCTGCAAAAAGCAGTGATTTAATCATAAGTTCACCGAATTGCAACCCCTCTCTTCCATGACTACGCCTGGAGATCCTGTCCATCAAGATCACAAACAGGATAGGTGATAAGGAGCAACCCTGACGGAGACCAACCCCTACTGGGAAAGAGTCTGACTTACTACCCAGAACTCTGACACAACTCTCACTTTGGACATAGAGAGATAGGATGGCCCTGAGTAGTGACCCTCTTATCTTATACTCCCACAGAACTTCCCACTCCCAGGGGACTCGGTCATAAGCCTTCTCCAGATCTACAAAACACATGTAGACTGGATGGACATACTCCCAGGCCCCCTCCAGGATCCTTGCAAGCGTAAAGAGCTGGTCTGTTGTTCCACGACCAGGACACAATCCACATTGTTCCTCCTCAATCTGTGGTTCGACTATTGGCCGGACCCTCCTTTCCAGCACCTTAGAGTAGACCTTTCCAGGGAGGCTGAGTAATGTGATGTCTCTGTAATTACCACACACCCTCTGGTCCCCTTTTTTGAACACTGGGACCACCACCCCTGTCTGCCACTCTTTAGGCACTGTCCCAGAATTCCAGGCAATGCTGAAGAGACGTGTCATCCATGACCGTCCCTCAACACCCAAAGCCTTCAGCATCTCTGGACTGATCTCATCAATCCCTGGGGCTTTGCCACTGTGGAGTTTTTTGACTACCTCAGTGACCTCCTCCAGGGAAATTGATGTTGAGCCTCCATCATTCTCCAGTTCTGCCTCTATCCTTGAGGGTGGGTTCATTGGGTTCAAGAGTTCCTCAAAGTCCTCCTTCCATCATTTCCTCAGTTGAGCTCAACAGCATCCCATCCGTACTATAAACAGCTTGGATGGTTTCCCGTTTTCCCCACCTGAGGTGCCAGACAGTTTTCCCGATGTACTTTGGTGTTGACTTAAAGTTCTTCTCCATTGTTTCCCTGACTCCTCCCACATCAGCTGCTTTGGCTCTTTCACGTCTGATGCTGCCGTCCTTTGGGCCTGTTTATAACTTGCAACTGTCTCTGGAGTCTCCCAAGATAACTTATCCTGGAAGGCCTCCTTCTTCAGCTGGATGGCTTCCCTAACTGTTGGTGTTCCTCAGGGTATTCGTGGATTACCATCCCTTGAGGCACCTATGACCTTGAGACCACAGCTCATAGTTGCAGCTTGCAAATTCTACAATTTTGATTATAAGAAAGGTTGAAATGATTGGAATCATACATAAATTGCATTTATAGCACAGCTCAGTACATATATATAAGTATTTATTTTATCATTATTTGTTTTTTACTTTTCATGATGAGTGCTATGTACTATGTACACAGCATCCTTATAGTTGAACATGGTTTCATTATGGACAATCCATGACTAGTACAAAAGTCCAATAATAAAGCACCACTCGGGTTTGTATCAGGGTGGCCATTCCTCCCAATCATGCCTCTCCAAGTGTCTCCATCATTGCCCACATGAGCATTGAAATCTCCCGATAAATGACAGAGTACTCTATCCATCCATCCATCTATCCATTGTCAACCGCTTATCCGAAATCGGGTCACGGGGGAACTGGAGCCTATCTCTGTTCTCATTGGGCGAGAGGCGGGGTACACCCTGCATAGTTCGCCAGTCTATCATAGGGCAGAGCAGTTAGAGGAACTGTGTCTTGCTCAAGGACAACTTGACACGTTTCTCTGAAGGACCGGGGATCGAACCTGCAACCTTCCAGAATCGCCAGGCAAACGCTCTACCCACTGAGCCATGCCGCCCCTACAGGAGCACCAAACAGGACTCCATTCAAAGTTTCCAAGAAGGCCAAATACTCTGAGGTGCCGTTTGGTGCATAGGCACAGACAATAGTCAGAGTTCTACCTCATAACCCCAAGACATAGGGAGGAAACCCTCTCATCCACATGGTTAAACTCCAATACATTAGCAATTAGCTGAGGACTTGTGAGTATCCCTACACTCACCCGGTGTCTCTCACCTTGGGCAACTCCAGAGAAGAATAAAGTTCAACCCCTACCTACGAGTCGTGTGACACTGATACGAGATAAAATATTTAACATGTGAAGACAGTATCACAGCGTAAACTGTAGGATTTCATATTGTATAGCATGCTCCCAGTAACCCAGTGAAAAAATATTCTTTGGATATCAAGGTAATTTTAGTATATTGGTCTGCTATGGTTTCCCATATGATTTGGTACGATATGTACAAAACTATTTTTAAATTCAAAAGCATCAGAATAAGTTTTATTTTGTTAAAGATATAATTATTCATAATAGCAATACACATTAAAAAAACACATTATTAAAAAAAATATCCAGATGCTTCAGATTTATTTTCCTCTAACCAAGTAAGCATCACATGATGGGCAAAGGTGTAAGTTTCACTTTCAAACTTTTGTCTTATATGCAAGCCTGAGAATTGATTGTATGAAAATGTCCTCTTTATTTATCATCAAAGTCATTATGAAGAGTGTTTTCTATTTCAAACTGTTCACTGAAATAATCCCTATTGTAAACTCAGTTGTGTTGTGCAGTAATGACAGCTCAGAATGTTATCATATGATGCATCCCATCATATATCAAAACAGTGCCACCTAATTCTGCAATACACTGTATAACGCTGCATAATATTGTGTAGTATTACATCATTCAGTTTGTACCATTCTGTTTTCTTTGCTCTCGGTCATACTATCGGTCATATTATTGTTAAATTAGGGGAGGGGGGTATACCAACATAGCGGCATGGCTCAGTGGGTAGAGTGGTCGCCTGGTGACCGGAAGGTTGCAGGTTCAATCCCCAGTCCTGCAGAGAAGTGTGTCGAGGTGTCCTTGAGCAAGACACTGTTCCCCTAACTGCTCTGCCCTGTAATAGATTGGCGACCTATACAGGGTGCACCTCGCTTTTTGCCCAATGATCACAGAGATAAGCTCCAGTTCCCCTGTGACCCGATTTCGGATAAGCGGTTGACGATGGATGGATTGTATACCAACATGTTTATACAATTGTGTTCACGAGTTGTCTCATTTGTATCATTCTAAATACCAATAAAAAGACCTTGAACAAAATAAATAAATAAATCATGCTCTCCTCTGAACTAACCTTTCTGGTGCTCGTGGAGGAATTTTTGGTAGAGGAGTGAGGCATGCAGCATCTGATGGGTTTTTGGGTTTCGGTCGCCGAGGGATGATGTCCATTATGTCCTTTAAAATAGAGTCAAAGCTGTACCTAAACATCCCATTTTATGAAACAAGCTCACCAATTCCACATTCACTTTGTTCAATGGGTAATTACGGATTATTGTCTTCAACAAGATAAGAAAAGGCTTTAGTAGCGGCACAGAGAATTCATCAGTTTAACGTTTGTAGTCTAGAAGTATCTTGAAGATTTGCTGGAATGAACACCTCAATGAAAATTTCCTTTCCATGGGTGAATTCTATAATAATGTAATGCATGTACTTGCAACAATTTTCCTAACTTGTGGATCATGAGTATTTAACTTCTACAGTTTAACTGGAACTTTGTTTCACTGCGTACCCCTTGGAGGCACACATAGGCCATGCACGAGGCCTGTCCTCTGCACAGGGTCAGCTATGGGAAGCAAAGCTGGTGAAAGCGAGTTAAGTATGGCTCACAGACAGTCTAGACAGGTTCTGTCATGCGGTATACTAGGAGGCAAATACCTCTGTAATTGATTACCACGCAGTTCATGCCACTGATGACTGGTTACACATTACAAAACAATGAGGAGAAATTCACACGAACCTCAAAATCAGAGTCTGTCTCACAGCTGTAGCGATGAGTGCTGTGTGTGCTTGGTCTGTTACTCTCCATACCTAGAACAGAAAAAAACATGTAATCAGTATTTTGTTTGGTTTTGTACTTGACTATACACAGGAAAGATTTACACTTACCCAACTGTGGCCATGAAGCAACTCTTTAGTATCTGTACAATACTCTTTGATGTAAGTAATGGACAACATGAACACCGTACAATGTAGACCACAAACAAGTTGTATCAGTTTGTCTAGACACAATGTTGAGAAAAACACGTCATCATAATGACCAAAACTAACAAAGGTTTCATATGCAACGTAACCATCGACTGGAGTTTCAATGGCAATGTGTACTCTTCACAGAGGCTTGGGGAATAGTTGCAATCACAGCATTGTACGATGGTGACAGATGTACTCTTACCCCCCCAAAAAAGAAGATGGTCATTCCCTCTTAAAAAAGGAACAAAAGGGATTCCCTTATTGGTTCCCACAAGGGCAAATTTGGAATTCTCTAAATTTTAACCTATCCTATTGTATAGGAGCAGTGAGCTGCCACCATATGGCGCTCAGGGGGCAGTTATGGGTTCGGTGTCTTGCTCAAGGACACCTCAACATACTTTCTACAGGACCAGAGACTGAACTGGTAACTTTGCAATTGCCAGACAACCACTCTACCCACTTAGCTATGCCGCCCCCTCAAAGATGGCCTCTTTGAGACCCAATTCAAATCAGCGTTCCTCCCTATCACTTTTTCACAATTCCCTCACCTGGATTATTGACTATGTGTAAATATGTATGACAAAGAGCTCCTATGTTCTTTCCTTTCCTGCTGGGGTAGCAGCATCTCAGCTGTGGATAGGAAGATACTTGATAAGCTGGTCAAAAGAGCTAGCTCTGTTCTAGGATGCCCCCTCAACACTGTGGAGGTACTGGGACAAGGGAGGCTGATAACAAAGGTGTCATCAATGATGGGCAATGGTTCTCACCTCAAGCATGACTGACTACATTGCTAGACTAGACAGCTCCTTCAGTGGCAGGTTAATCCATCTAAGGTGTTTGAAGGAGCGTTTCTGCAGGTCTTTCCTTCCCGCATCTGTCAGACTATATAATCAGCACTGCTCACAAAATAGACCAAATCCAATGAATGAACAATTGGATCACATAGCATTCAATTAAACCTGAGAGTACTTTCCATTCATATTGCATATATTGTTCATATTTCCCCTTGTTTAAATTGCTGTTACATATTATGCCTTTGAGTTGATGCCACGCTTACTGTGCTTTCTACTTTATTGATGTATCACTGTAATTTCAGCCAGTGGGCCTGATAAAACAATATCTTATCTTATCTTTCCTTTATCAGACAATTTGGACAGTTACTGTAGAGCTCATCTAGCTACTTAAGATAAGGTAAGATAAGATATTCCTTTATTAGTCCCAAAGAGGGAAATTTGTAGTGCTACAGCAGCAAAGTGGGAAGTACAATCAGAGAGGCGTAAAATCTAAACAGGCATAAAATATACAAAAACAAGTTATATTATGTACACAATACTTAAAAGGGGTAATACAAATATTTGATTGAATTGAATAACTACTAACATTGCATGATTGCTATCAATAGAGAGAGCACAGCACATGTTCTTAAACATGTTTGTGTATATTTCTACGCTATATGTCCCTCAGAGCATCGGTTTCTCAATTAAACAAAGTTTAGTGGCTGCCACAAGACACACACATGCACGTAATGAAATATCTCTCCATCACCAACATGCAGACCCCCATTTTCTCTCTCTCCCGTAGCTGTCTGCACCAATGTTGGCATTAAGCTACCTTCATCCCACTTGCATAAGTGTTAGTCTATTTCCTTATGCAACCTTACACCAACCACGTTACAGCATTTAGATTTGCACAAGTCCTAGTTAAGGAAAAGGAAAGGAAGGCCACTTTATCTGGTGCTACAGTGAAATGTGTCCTCTACATTTAACCCATCTGATTGTATAGGAGAAGTGGGCAGCTGGAGCATCTGGAAGTGAAATTAGGGGTTCAGTGTCTTGCTCAAGGAGACTTCAACATGCCATCTGTAGAAACTGAGGATTGAACCAGTAACCTTCTCATACCTAGATGACTTGGTCTGCGTCCTGAACCATGCTGTCCCCAATTAATAAACTTTAGTCAACTTGATCTCGGTACGATAATCTTTAATTTAAATACTGTATAATGTGAACACTTCAAAAGGGGCAGAATAGGGGCGGTATAGCTCAGTGGCTTGAGTGGTTGTCTGGCAATCATAAGGCTACAGGTTTGATCCTTGGTCCTGCAGAAAGTTTGTCAAGGTTTGCGTGAGCAAGACAGTGAACCCTGAATGCCATATGGGGGCAGCTCACTGGCTCCTATAGGATGGGATAAAATACAGATAATTAAACATTTCCCATTGTAGGACTCATAAGGGAATCTTCATTCATTTAATACAGAGCTTCTACATATTTTCCTTTGCTGTCATGAACTTGCCATGCCACCATATATATAAACACACACACACACACAAATAAATATATACATACACAAAGAGAGAAAGAGAGCGAGAGAGACAGACAGAGAGAGAGAGAAAGAGAGAGGAGGGATGTGGGAAAGACAGAGAGAGTAAAAGAAACCTGTTGTTGAAAGATGAGAAGTAAACTAGCATTTTGACTCACTGGACGAGCAGGAATTGCTGTCTGTCCTCCAGTTTCCTCTCTTGATGGGGCAAATCTCTGGAGGCAGAGGGGCCACCAATTGAGGAAT
>OMLC01043758.1:0-12049 GCA_900302585.1 Regalecus glesne
GTAATGGATCAGTAACCCAAACAAATATCGTTTAAGGAATGGGGCTGAATGTGCGACAGCGTGCACTGCCTGACATTCTCTTTTGTGTGTGCCACTAGGTTGAACCAGAGAAACTGAAAACACTAACTCACGACCTGGAAGCCCTTGACCGAGCTGCCAAAAGGAACCGCAAGTAAGTCCCTGAAAAAACGACATCATCTACTGCTGTACAATGCTGCTGGACCGTGTCAGTGTGTGTGGCTCGTTTCGGTGCCAACCAAACACTACCTTAAGTAGAGGCAGCATAGCTCAGCAGGAGAAGGCCATCTGGTGGTCGAAAGATTCAATTTTCGGCCGCTGCAGAAAGTGTCTCAAGGTGTCCTTGAGCAATACACTGAACCCATAACTATTTCCCATGTGCTGCACTGCAGTTGTGCTCACTGCTCCGATACAACAGGAGGGGTTAAATGCAGAGGACACATCCCACTGGGCTTTAACACCCATCCTGGATGTGGTAATTCCCCTAGTGGCCAAGGGTGGTATTACGTGTTTCTGCAGTGTGTTCTGACAGAGACACTGTGACAGCACAGGGTTATCTGGTCTATGTGAGTGTTCCTGCGTCCTCTTTTAGTTTTAATCCTTTTTAATGGAAAATTGAATGTGTCTTCCAGATCTGGTAAACTGAATAATCATTTGGAAGCTGCTATACATGAGGCCATGAGTGAGCTGGATAAGATGTCGGGCACTGTGAGTACCTCCTTGCTCCCTTATAACATCTCTGTTTTTCCTATAGCAACTCTCCTGTCTTCCCCACCGTCTTTCTCTCTTCTGTTCATTATGTGCTCCATCTCCCGCTGTGTCGTTCTCCTGGTCCTTTTTGCTCTCTCTCAACCTCAGAAAGGATGTAGGAAAGTCACTGTTGATGGAGATGGAGACACAGAGTAAAGCCACTGTGGTCAAAGTCACTGTTGATGTTTGACCACATTGGCTTTACTCTGTGTCTCCATCACAGTCTTGTCTCATTGGTGTTGTTCCCTTTGTCACTTACTCTCTCTCTCCCCTCCCCACCAGCTCTCTTTTCACGTCTCTCTCTCTCTCTCTTTGTGTGTGTCTTGGTTTTAGGTTCATCAGATCCCATCGAGGGATCGTCAGCTTAAGTTGCCCAAACCTAAGAGGAGAAAGATCTCTAGATAACATTGAATGTCTTGGCCCCCGCACAGTCAACTCGGAAGCCTTCGAGACAACGGTCCGTACAGCCTCGACGCCAACCCTGAGCTCTCCACCAGGTGCTACACACACGGACGTTAGCGGTACGATGTTGCTCCATCGAATCGACTCAACTGACCGACCACAGAAGGTGCTGGAAAAAAAAATTCGATCATTTTACAGATTGAACTGTAAAAGAAGAGAATAAAAAACAAACAGAGAGACGAAACAGAAAACTGATGAAGAGGTTGCAATTTGTCTACAGGTCACTGAATTAACTATTTTTTTCTAGTATAAGATAGTAAAACAAAGGAAAAAAACTACAAGCATACCTAACATATTTAAGAAAAATAGACAGTCCAAATATTTCTGATACGTTTTCAATATGTACATAGATAATCCTGAAATTTCATGCTATTGAGAATTGTATGTAAATATTGTACAATGTCATGTACAAGCATACCTAATGCACACTTTACCTTTTATTGTACAAAACAAAGCAGAAGAGGTGAACCAATGTCTCCGTTTCTATTGAGAGATGCGGCGGCTGTGTCGCGTCCGCACACACAGGACGAGCAAGAACACAGCCTAAAGCTTTTCTAAGATTGAGGTCATGCTGGGTTTTTTTTTTTGCTTTTATTTCTTTGTTGTTGTTTTCTTTGTGAGGGAACAGCCCGCGGAACAGGCGTGAGTATGTGTGTCCTCCATTACGACAGCCATTTCACACCAGTTCAGTGTTCATTTCTACTGGGGGAGGGGGGGGGGAAAGAAAGATGACCCCAGAATGAACTTTACCAGCAGAAAGTGTTTCCAAGTTTCCCCCAAAGCATGATGGGAAGTGATCACCAGCCAAATGCTGGTAGCTCTTTGGCTGTGGTTGGTAAGGTTAGCTGGCGCACACCATCTGGAGGTTCTCCTTCCTGGAAGATCGGCCAGCCTGTAGAATGAGGACTGAATTAGGTGGTTATTTCATTTTGCGAGCTTTGCCACCATCACGCGGAATACGGGGGTATACGACTTCAGGTCCCTCTTTCGATCCCACCGGGGAGTTGCCACCGGGGGCTGCATTTAAACAGATATATCGATTGGATCTGGGAAATATCTCCACGTCGATTTTCCAATACTGTAGTCCTCTATTTGTTTTGATTCTACTACACCCATAGCTTTAGATAGAGTAAAGTAGAGTTTACAACCCTGAGTCTATAGATTGTGATAATGAACACTAACTCGAGTTTCAATAGCGGTGAACGCATTTCTCACGAATAGGGGCCTTATGTTTTCTTTTGTCTGTTTGGTGTGTTTGTTGTAAATTATTTATGTACAGTATTTCATATTTATTTTAAGCTTTACGAATATGCTAGATGGCAATAATACTACCGAGAGTTGAAAACTCAAGCCTTATATGTGTACGTGTATGTTGTTCTTTTTGTTTTGTATCTCCAGGTAGACGGCTCATGTGCTCACGTAGTTCTCTAATGGTCCATGTGTTCTCTTTACTTTAAGGAGCGAGCATTTGGGAAAATGTTAGAATCGTCTGATGTGTCGTTTGTTTCGTCGAACGGCTCAGCGAGCTGCTAACTTCAGTTAAGGATCACATTTAGATGACCGTCTCGCAGAATGATGTACTGGTGTTTGCCTCCAGAAGCGTTTTGTTTTCCAAATTCAAGCAGGCGGACGGTGTTCTCGCATCGATCAGGAATAGAATCTGACACCACGGAGGACCAGAGAGGTTCGTGTTGCGCTGCCGCCGTGGAAACCTGATCGACGATGTTGTGTTGTCGGAGGGATTATCATGACCTTTGCCCTCCGCTGCCATCAGACAGGTTGTGATGATTTGCCAGGGGTTCTGAATAAGATGCTTTCTTCCCTGGTGAATGAGGGAAGGTCCGTCTGTGGTCCTCCAGCATCAAGGCCAGAAATCACTGCAGAACTATGGAGTGCAATACCAACAAACAGGCAAAGCTCTGCAGTCAAATGAGCCTCACCTTTTCCCAACTGCCCCAACTTCTTAGCATGTGTGTGTGTGTGTGTGTGTGCGTGTGCGTGTGTGTGTGCGTGTCTACACGACTACGTGCACCATCACTAACCTTGAACTTTGACTTTCATCTTTAAGAGTCCATGTGTTTCAGAGCACGAGGCCTGCAGTAGCTCAGTGGTAGAACTCGTGCTTCGGGACCTGACGAGCCAGAAGCTGCGGGTTCGAACCCACCACTGGATGTCAGGAAGGGCCTTAACCCCCCTACCCCCCACCCCAAGCTCCACCTAAGTCTGCATCCACTCCCACAGTGTGGGGGACCGATGGCGACATGTAAAAGGAAGCTCTCGTGTTTCAGAGCATCCTGACCTCCCTGATGGAGACAAACCACGATGACCTCCGAGTTCACCGTCCCGTCATTTTGTTCTCCAGAACAACTTGTTGAAGTCGACTCGCAACCTGACGTGTGGCGTCGAACACTCGAGCTCATTCGGTGAAGTTCATTTTGTCCCCCGACGCACACACTCTCCCATCTCCCTTTCATTTTTAGTGCAATGACATGCAGGACCCAGTGTGCTGTTGGGTAGCCCATGTTTGTTATGTATCTGTTGGGACAAATGTCACGTTCTTCATGCTCGCCCATTCTCCCCGATGGCCATACGACTGTGTGTGTGTGTGTGTGTGCGTGTGTACGACTATATGCCAGTGAACTTTGTGCTTGTTTGACTTGACTTTTCCTTTCTTATTAACGACTGTTTTGCTTTCTAACACCCCGCCCCCATCGCCACGCCCCATCTTACAACCTTCCTTATCAGTATTTTATATTTCAGACCTGTAACTGAGTATATATTTCCTCACTAATATATACTGTACAAGAGATAGAGACTGGCGTGAAGTATGATGTGCACTTGATTGCATTTTGTTTTGTTGTATGTGGGCTTAGGGATAGTTTGTCAGTCCATCTTGATTTATTTTTTTTGAGTTTCTTTTTTGTTTTCCCTGGTTTTCTTTTTTTAATGGTTTGATGTAAGCAGCATTTCTTTTGTAAATATTGTGAAACATTACAGGTCATGCAGTGAGGTAACATTTTGGACAATGTTGCACAGATGTTTAAGATATTAAAAACCATGGTCACTCTTACAAGAATAACGTGGCGTGTCCAGCGTGTCATTGTCTACACCTGGTCTCACCTCCGTCTGCGGCTGGAGGCTGACTTATCATCCATATATCATCAACTGCCCATCTACAGTAGGGTCACGGGGTCAAGCTGGAGCCTACCCCAGCCCTCATTGGCCAAAAGGCAGGGAGACACCCTTGGACTGGTTGCTCTTCCATCCCAGGGCTTAACCAGTTAGGGATTCAGTGTTTGCTCAAGGGCACTCTGACCGCAGGGGCCCGGGATTAAACCACGACCAATCTTCTTCCTGATTACTAGGCAACCGCCCTACCGCCTGAGCAATAACATTTTTAAAAGGAGCATAAATAAAACCGATCATTACCTCATCATAAGGGGTGGCACGACTCGGGAGGTTGAGCGGGAGATGATCTTGTAATTGGAAGGTTGTTGGTTCAATCCCTGAACAGCGTGTTGAAGTGTCCTTGAGCAAGACCCTGAACTCCCAGGTGCTGCAGCTGCCCACTGCTCCTATTCAATAGGATGGCTGGAATGCAGATAAAGAATTTCATTGTATGTATGTACAATGACTAATAAATAAAAGTTATATTTTATTCGCATAATCAAACCTAGTTTATTGGCCGAGAGGTTGTCTTTCCATCAACGTTACTGAAGTCAGTTTTCGTGTTTTTACGGTAGAGCAACGCCCTCTAGTGGACATAAGGCGGCGTGACGACGCACTGCAGCGGAGCCCACCGTAGTGAATCATGGAGGCAGGCTGGAGAAGGACCACCTGCACAGGATCAAGCCTTCCGTCACAAATCACACGCAACAAGACCATAGAAGCCCCACGAGTGGAAGAACGCCAGAATACATGCATATGCACATTAATCCAGAATATTTCAGTCACTGAGGTCTGTTAGACGGATATTTAAATTCACAACATGATGGCTTCTTACGATAGAAAACAAACATGTCGCTTTGCACTTGTTTGAACGTAGCCATGGGTGTTTTAAAATACGCCCTATTCGGCGTCCATGCAAGAACAGACGCCTGATGTTCATATTGGAGAAGTTTCGACAGTTTTCTGAGTCGCATCACTCCGGCCGACACTGAACCCGGAGCTGCGACACAGATCGTTTGTCTGGGACGGTCCCGGAAAGGAAAACAAACACACCCTACGGATGAAGTTCCCTCATCAGCAGCGGCACCCCCACTATTGCACAGACGGCGTCACTTCAATTAAAATCAATCCAACCCAGGCGTGTGTGTGAGGCTGGTTATGCGTGCGTGTAGTGCTGATGCGGGACACGGGAACGCGCATGCCCGGGACTGGACGTTGCGGTTGTTTGGGACCAGGTGATGTGACGGGTGCGTCTCTCAGCTAATGAGCACAACTTCCCGAGTCTCCTTTGAGCAACGTTGACCCCTTTTTCTCCCCCTGAGTTCCAAGAAACCGCCATCCTGACCAGTCCAGAGGCTGCTTCTCGACTCCCCGGCGGTGGGATGGATGGATGGATGACCGCAGCTAATGTCTTCTAGCCATGGCGCAGTCAGCAGAGGGGAGCACAGACTCGAGGAGCTGCTGAAACAAACATCTCCCCGCCGGTTCATCCTCCACCTGTGTGCTAATTCTCCACTCATCCCTGCGGTGCTTGTGTCCTAGGAGTCGGCCGCGATGGGGGATGCGGCGGCGGAGTGCGGTGTTAAAGTCATGTGCCGGTTCAGGCCGCTGAACGAGGCCGAAATCACCAGAGGGGACAAATACATCCCCAAATTCAAGGAGGACGACACGGTGGTGATCACGGTGAGTCCTGGGGCTCATGGGGGTCGCTGATGCACTGCAGCGCCTCGTTTGTTTGCCCACATGTTTATTGGTTCGCAGGGACAAACACGATGTGCACACCGGTCGCCGCTGCCCCACATTGCGTCGTGCCCATGTCCACGTAACGCATCCGACGCAGACCAGCAAGGCAGCGCGACGCTACTTTTGGTGGCGGAAGTTGGAAGCTGCGCGTCGCCGTCTTATTTCTAGGGCTTATAATAAAGGCGCTGAGGGAACGGGAGGTGGGGGTGAGGCTGTTGACTCTGTTGTTACCAAGGAACAGCGGATTGCAGCTTCTTCTGACGCTGATGCAGTGGGCAGGTGTGCTGAGTGGGCACATCTCACCAGGGATGTTGGTCCATTTAGCCTTGACACCCGTGTTGGACACGGACCCGTTTTGGTTCGTCTTCGGTTGAATCCCACTAAAGACCCAAGAGCAAGGCTGAAAATACGTGCCTGCTCTCGTCCATCTGTTTATCCCTAAGGGGTTGAACTACGACACTGTTTTGAAATCTGACACCGTGGAGTGCTAAGAGGATGCAGGGCTTCCTTTCCGAACCAGTCACCACGCCGGGTCGTTTCCCTGCACACACAATGGTCTTGGTCTTGCAAATCTCCATCACCTGCATGATCACTGCTGCCTATGTAGACACAACAACGTGCGTCGGGCCCCGTAAGTCAGCTGCCTGTGGCCCTTCGTCGTAACACTGCAGAGATGCCTCTCACCAGAATCTATACATTGATATGTAGAATATGATACATAGACTCTTTAGGTACGGGTCAAAGATGTTGGTACGGGACGCATTCTGACTTCCGTTTCCGTTTTAACTTTAGTGGTACTGACCAATCACCAATAGTTTGGTTGCATGTTGCTAACAGTCCGTGTGGGGAGGTCAAGAGACGGAACGCTTTAGAAGAAATGTTGTCTGCTCCCAAAACCCCTGAAAGTGTCAATTTTTGTGCGTTTGTGGAGAAACTATCGACTCGTGTGGGAAAAAAAACCCGGCCGTAGACGTCTCATCTCAACTCCAAGTTCCGTTCTCGCGTCTCAAGTTGATAGTCCGACAGTAAATACTGACGGACGCGTGGAAAACGGAAGTCAGCAAACCGGAAGCCCCCAAATGACGCCTGTTTAGATTGCAGTTTGCGCTTTCCAGGCCCTTTGGTTTATTACATTCATTACGTACTTACTCTTGCTACTCTCTTTAGTCTTTCTAGGTGATGTGTGCAGCATTTTATGCACATGTGCACTTTTACACGGGGCTGCCATGGGAAGTGGGGCTCTTCCCATGCTTTGCGTGTAAGTATGTGCTGTTCCCACACAGGACGGCAATCGTCTCTTGCATGTTTATTAAACCTGACAGTGCGACACATTTATCACCAGAACAGTGAAACAGATCGATGAATTGTTGATTGATTGGTTCAGCATATACCCAGTGTTGTACAGGGGATGCTGTGCAAAGCAGCCTGTCAGCGGCTGGCAGTGGATAGGCCGCTTTCCAGAGCATCGAGGTGTTCCCTGAGATGGAGCAGGGAGGCGTGGAGGCTGTGATGGTGGAACGTGGGTGGGGTGGGGATGATGCTGATGGTAGAGTGATGAATTTGCATTCCTGGTGCTCGGCCTGGGCGGTGCCAAAGAGAGAGAGAGAGAGTCTGAGACAGAGAGAGAGAGAGAGGTGCAGCTGGATTTGCAGCTTGGATGGGCCATTCCCAGGAGGATTGATGCCCTTGAGGAGGAATACATTATTCTAAGCACAGCTTTGAGTATTTTCCTGTCAGATTTGTTTACAGTTTTGATTTATTACAGAAATGACCATTGAGAAGGTCCAGTGAAGACCCCCTGCCCCCAAATCTGCTGTATTCACATATTATTCACATTTTACATATAAATATATTGCTTATAATAGGATGAACACGATTATTGTTGGCCTCCCTGAACTCACCCCATTCCCTCACTCAGGAGCCGGGCCCCCTTCTTGGGTGGCCATGATTGTGCGGTATATAGAACGCTGTGTACAGTTAGAGGTCTGGTACTATTGAACATGATGCAGACTAACTCCTGGTTAGAAGTGTCTTAATAGTCTGGATAATGAAACATTCTCCTCACATCTTGTGGCACACGTCTCATGTGGCTCGGTGTGTCTTCTGTTTCCAACAGGGCAAGCCGTACGTCTTCGACCGCGTGCTGCCACCCAACACATCCCAGGAGAATGTCTACGAGGCCTGCGCCAAGCAGATCGTCAAAGGCAGGACAACTCCACTCATATCCTACTGACACAAACTCACTTTTATATCGGGCCACTGGCCACGCCAGAGATTTACCTGCAGAGACGTGCTTAATGTTAGCAGTAGAGACTGTGTCCTGTGGCTGCTGTCGAATGAGCTTTGTCTGACAGGACAGTGATATGACTTGTCCTTCCAGATGTGTTGGGAGGTTATAACGGAACCATATTCGCCTACGGACAGACCTCCTCTGGGAAGACACACACCATGGAGGTAAGAAGAAGACTAACTGTCTGTCTGTCTGTGGGGTGATGGATCCTCAAGGTTAAAATGTCCCCACAGAAGTTTTTGGTCCCTTTTAAGAGGTTGTCTTTGGATGTAAGCACAACGGGTGTTGTGTAACAGTATTACTAAGATTGAACTTCTCATCTCTGGGAGCTTCTCTCAGAGAGAGAGAGAGAGAGAGAGAGAGAGAGTCCAGTTTAAATCCTGCACAGGCCTTACAAAGCTAAGGGGAGGGGTTAATGAGAAATGGCCCAACTTCCATAAAGGTGCCCCCTTAAGCAAGCCACTAATGTTGTGTTTTAAAGTGATATCAGATTCCTCAGCCATGTATGTTGAGACGATGAGAAGTTCTAGGATGTAGAGACAAAGCTGATGTAACGGCTGGTGACTTGTTGGAGATCCTCAGCCTTACTGGATGTTACGTAACTCTGCTGATCTGTTGCCCCGCTCAGGGAAAACTGCATGACCCACAGCTGATGGGGATAATCCCCCGCATCGCCCAGGACATCTTCGATCATATTTACTCCATGGACGAGAACCTCGAATTTCACATTAAGGTTAAAAAAATACAGTAAAAAAAAAAAAAGCAACACGGAGCCAAAACCTTTTAGTGTGAAAATATCACATCCATTTCTGATGTCTTTTCTGTTGTACAGGTGTCATATTTTGAGATCTACCTGGACAAGATCAGGGACTTGCTGGATGGTAGGTAGTCATCTGCACTACATTCTGTATTGCATTTATTTTGATCTCATAGCTGCAAACAGCCCTTATGAGTTCTGCTCAAACTTCTCCAGAAACATAAACTTGACCCGATTTGTTTCTCTGCTCATCTTCAGTGTCAAAGACCAACCTCGCTGTCCATGAGGATAAAAACAGAGTTCCCTATGTCAAGGTACGTCCCCGTGAGAGCGGGTGGTCAGCTCAATGCTTAGATCTATCAATTGATCAGTTAATAAATCAGTGATCAATCAAATCAGTCGATGTCAAACAACGAGTCAAATCAGTCAATTAAAATCAGTATGTCAAAGTTTCAATCAATCAACAGGGATGTACCGAGCGCTTCGTGTCCAGTCCAGAGGAAGTGATGGACGTCATCGACGAGGGGAAGGCCAACCGGCATGTAGCAGTGACAAGTAAGTTTCTGTGTTTCCGTGAATGGTCAGGATTCTTTCAGGACATCTGAAGCACAGCACTCACCCTGGATGCTACGGGACACAACACCGAGGAGGACAAGTTAAATACCAAAACACATAATTTGATGCTCTGATAGGATGTTAGCATCCTAATACTGTTCACGGTTTGTACCCGGTACAGGTAGTGGTGGGGGTCACCTGTATAACTGGGATGTGGGAGGTATGACATTGCAGCAGCTAGGCTAAAGGAGGCAGTTGACCAAATGCTTCTCAACAGTTGGGTTAATTTTGTCAGGGTGAGAAAAACAGAAGCTCATAATTTACATATTCAAGTAAAGATCAGGGGCATATGTGATCACCATTGACAAGCATATTGTGAGGAGATGGTTGTATGGAAACAAGTGACTTGTTGGATCATGTTGGATGATACATCAGGGTAACGGGTATGGTTGTATCTCTCAGTGCTGAAGTTATAAAACTACGGCACATGTTCAGCTCATGTTTGCATGCGTGTTTGGTTACAGACATGAATGAGCACAGCTCCCGCAGCCACAGCATCTTCCTGATCAACATCAAGCAGGAGAACATGGAGACGGAGAAGAAGCTGTCGGGGAAGTTGTATCTCGTTGACCTCGCAGGAAGCGAGAAGGTCAGTCATCTCTTTACATTTGGGTCAAACCGAGCCAACACGAGGGGTTAAATCAGGACTCTTTTTCTCTCTCTCTCTCTCTCCTTCAGGTCAGTAAAACTGGTGCAGAGGGGGCAGTCCTGGACGAGGCCAAGAACATCAACAAATCTCTCTCTGCGCTGGGAAACGTCATCTCAGCTCTGGCCGAGGGAACAGTGAGTTACCCCCTGGTTTGCCCTCTTGGTTCGTTTTTAATCCCCCCATGCGCAGGAGAGTTGAGGACCCGGAATGAGATTTTGGGAAGTCTTCTTAAAAGAGTGAAGTTGTCGTGTATGGAGTCCTGAAGCCATCTTGACATCTGAGTGTGTGCATTCCCAGAAAACCCACGTGCCGTACCGGGACAGCAAGATGACGAGGATCCTGCAGGACTCTCTGGGTGGAAACTGTCGCACCACCATCATCATCTGCTGCTCCCCGTCGGTCTACAATGAGGCTGAGACCAAATCCACCCTCATGTTTGGACAGAGGTGTGTGTGTCCATGTATCTTCACATGTATGGCTGGTGCATAATGTGAGGCTTGTTTGTACAAACACATTTCTGTGCATGCTTCTGTATTTCTTTGTGCGTTTGACTGTGGGAGGGGGGAAGATTCATTAAATCCAGGGGTCACATGACAGACTGCACGATGAGTCTCCTCTCATACCATATGCTCTCCATCATATCCTATTTTACCCACCTGAAATGACTAATACTGACCAGACGGCTGAGGCCACAAACTGTGCCCTGGCAGCTGTCCACTTCTTGTCCTGTTTGTCCTCCATCCCATACAGGAAGTCATACAACTTTCAGTTCTCTCCTTTGTTATTCTCGCCCATCGAGGGCATAAAGTGTGCATCATATGTATGTTGCATACCTAGCATTAGTCCATATAGTCTTACTCATTCATCACATTCCTCTTCTCCTGTTGTGTGTCTGTCTGACCAGAGCAAAGACCATCAAGAACACGGTGTCGGTGAACCTGGAGCTGACGGCTGAGGAATGGAAGAAGAAATATGAGAAAGAGAAAGAGAAGAACAAAAATCTGAAAAACGCCATCCAGAAACTGGAGGCTGAGCTAAACCGCTGGAGGAATGGTGAGACCGATGGACGGGCAGACACTCAGATTGGTAGAAAGACACACAAATGAGTAGATACATAGACGGGTCAGCAGAAAGACCGGCTGGATTTATAAAAGCTAGGTAGACAAGCAGACAGAACAGATGAAAAGGGAGACGGGTAGGTTGGTAGTGGCTTCAGTGATTGATAGATGGATGAACAGAAATGTGGACTTGACTGGATAGAGGAACTGCTCCATCATGTTGGAGCATCGTGCTCCATAAATGCATAAGGGTATCTTTGTGATTGGATGGTCAGAGTAACAAAGTGATGGATGTTGCAGGAGAAGCTGTGCCTGAGGAGGAACAGCTGAGCTCAAAGGAGCAGAGGAGCACAGAGCCATGTGACATCACTCCCACCATCGACAACCTGCTCCCGGCCGGAGGTGGCGGGGCCATCTGCCCTGAGGAGAGGAACAAGTACGAGGAGAACATGGGAAACCTGTACAAACAGCTGGATGACAAGGTGACGACTCCTGTCCAATCCCTGCTAACGCCGTGGAAATACAAAATATTGTCTCCA